>WEIT01029606.1:72001-112680 GCA_013389985.1 Dryoscopus gambensis | reverse complement strand
GCTGGAGCCAAGGCTGCCCCACCGGCCCTGCCGGTCCTGTGCAGGGTCTTGGCGGCCTCAGATCATCTTGGCCACATGGCCTCAATTACGCACTACCTACAGAGCAGGAGCAGCTCTCCCCTGGGGAGGGAAGGCCGGCCCCATGCCGCCGCCTCACCAAGGGGTCGAGGGGGGCCCTCTGCCTTTGGCCACCCCTCAGCCCCTGAGGCCAGGCACAAAGAGAGATCTCCCTCACTTGCACGGACTTTTTATATGCAAAATTGCAAAAGCGCGATTGGCCCAAAAGCCCATAAATCAACTCAGGTTCAACCTATTACAGAGATGCAAGCCCTCTGCTATGGGCCAGATATACTATGCCACCAACTTCTTTGTATTAAACTTTTAATACTCTTGTAACATACTTGAGGTAGACAGCTTTTTACCCGTGGACTATTGCACACTTCTAACAAACTTTATATATCTCTTATGGTGACAGCTTAGGTCTTAAAAGCTAGATTTCTAGAGAACATCCCAATCAATTAAATTTAAAATGCTTCATTTGCTATTAAATCAAAATCCTACGTAGAGAAATATTCTAGTTTACAAAGTCCCTCCATCCTCCCTCATTTACAGTCTCCATGAGCCAATCTGTTCCACCCCTACAAGTTTCCTGAATCTTTTTTTGTGTAAAGTGCTCACCACAACACCCTGCCATAACTGAATATGACAGATGTCTTTCAAAACTCCTCTGGATGAACAGCAGCGAGCATCAGAAAACTGCATTTCCAGAAGCACTTTGCATTTCAGTCAGTCCTTGGAAAACAGGGCACCTGAAAGCATGTGTCATGGGTTAGCACAGCTTGGAGTTTTAGTTAAGAAAAAAACCTTCCACCAGCTACGGAAGTGATGTTTTTTGCAAGGGGCTGTTGTAAATTCCTCCAAACTTGACAGAACAAATCATTTAACTAATTTGAATATTGACAGCTCTGTTGAACCACTTAAGAGCTGAACATGCCTCTGTAAAAAACATTTAAAGACGACCAAGCCCAGGAATCACTCTCTGGTTTCCAGTTTTGGGACAGGTAATTTGGGGCCTGCTCAGCCTGCGGCCCGGGCTGGGCCTGCCCGTGGGGCCTGGCTGGGCCCTGCCCACACGAACCCATGGGGCCAGGCTGTGGTTCTGCTCCGTCTGGGCTGGCTCCCCGTGTTGCGGGGGAGCTAAACATCTTAGTCGCTCCTGCTCCGTTAAAGGAGCCTCCCCCAGTGCGGTCCGCACAGCCCGGTGGGGCCAGGCCGGGCCATGATCCTGTTTTGTCGCGGCTCGGCCAGATTGATCCCCGGTGCAGCAGCACAGGACTGGGCTGGCCAGGAGAAAAACCACCCCAGAGCTGCAAACAGTTTTGACCGAAACCACCCCCCGCACTGAAGCCGGGACCATGCAGCATCTTCTCCAGCCACTGCTTGGCAGAGATCATGTGACCAACAGAGACAGATAAGTTCCAGCTTGCAAACTCCGGCCCAGCTAAGATTAACCCTTCCAGCACTGTAAGTTCCTCTCCCATGATAAAGAAAAGGCAAAGGCGTGTGAATAGACACCATGATAGTAACACCAAAGTCAGTGAAGAAGAAAGAGTTGAAACTCAGAGGGAGGAGATAGAGGAGATGCTTTCAGCTGAAATTCTTTTGTAAAGTTATGGTGATAATCAGAGACTCCCTTATAATTTCGTGATAAGCATGGTGGGTAGAGTGTTCAACTACCAGGAGCAAAGTGCCCATGCTGAAATAAGTAAATGTTGCTGTCATCCAGTGAGAAGCCTGAACAGAGAGAGAGAGAGTGATGAAGTGAAGACTCTTGCAGGAAGAAGAAGACCTCTGTTCCTAGAGATGAAGATGATCCCAGAGGTAGATGAAGAGAATCTTTGCTCTTGAACAGCTCAACCTTAAAATAATACCCCATTAGATAGGATTGAACCCTCGGAAACAGTTGTGGGGAAAGCTGTCAGTCAAGGGAAGGGACTCACACATGCCAACAGAGAACCATCCCGGGCAGCTGTTGTGCTGTGACATTGAGGCCATGAGAAGATTGTTTCTTGTGTAGAAACCCCATAGCATTGAGTGAAAGAGACTCCTCTCCCTAAGTGAACTGATGAAAGACTATTATAGAGGTGGTAAACTGAAATAATCCCAAGTTTGGGTCTTTATGTTGTAAGTGGAAGGAGGGAGGAGGATGGGGGGAGGAGAAGTGTTCTGAAGGTTTATTCTGACCCTTATTACTTTTTTTTCCTCTTAGTTCTATTAATAAACTTCTTTCTTTAAAGTATGGAGCCTGGTTTGCATTTCTACTGGTTCTTATCTCACAGAAGGTAAAAATGAGAACAAAACAACTGCAGCATTGTTGTGTGTGAATGCCTGAGCCAGACAGCCAAGGTCTCCAAGCCATACACAGCAAAAATGAAGTCCCTAATGGAAGGATGCTCAGAAATAGGCTGAGGAGATCCACCTAGGAATAAAGCACAGAAGAAAACCCTAAACTTTCCTGGTTTTAAAAATGAAATTAAAAAAATTAGTAACTAAATTCCTCATAAATGGTTCCAGGATAGAGAATGTAACTGAATTTTACATATCCTGCTCAGCATATTTAAGTGGAGAACAAATAAACATCTATTTGTCCCATGCTGAGCAAAAGTCCTTTAGATTATCACATCTCTCTGATAAATTGCTCAGAGCAAATCTCACACTCATGCTAAATCATTACCCAAACTTTCATCAGAAACTAGCACACACCTCTTTGATAGTCTCAGGGAAAATTACAGCTAAAGCACATTTCAGTTTATTTGGTTGAACTCTTGGCAGATTATGACTGAAGGTTTTTTAAAAAGTTCATTACATCTTTGCCCTCCTTAAGCAAAGGTTATCACAAAGCTGCCTGTTTGAGTGAATTATGACTACTGGGTGGTCACTAATGCCTGTGATATTACATGCTCAGTGATAAATTTAAATCAGTAGATAACAAGGAGAAATCTCTATCAAGACCTTCATTATGGAATCTAAAGATAGCAAAATTACACTTACAGGGAGAAATGATAAGCTTAATGTAGACATTTGCTGAGCAAGCAGATGGTATATTTCAGGAAATTCACTATTCACACCAAAATTAAAAATTTCAACTTAATCCTTCTAAAAATTAAAATTTGCAGGATGAAACAGTTCTTAAAGATTTTCTTTTTTTAATCTAGACTTCATTAATGCTCATATTCTTCATCTTAAGAGCTAATGCTGTCAGCATTTATTGATTCAGCCTTCTAATAATTACATCATCCTTCCAGCATGTCAGAGGCTGTCAAGGTGACTATGATGCCATATGGCTGGAGTATGACTCCAGTGTCACAAAATATTTGTGTCACTAGTTTATTCAGAAACAGACATACAGCAAATCTCAGAGTGACAGAGAAGAAAAATACTGACTTTATTAATAAACTGCTATGTAAAATGTTTAATCATTTGCTGTGGTGCTGCCAAAATAGCCTTGTCAAGTAATTATTTAAATAGTTTTATTTAAATAAACTAGAGCTCAGTGAAAGTGCTTTGAACAACATCACATCTTCCCAAAACACCACAAGATCTTTCAACATTCAGCTGTTTAATTTGATATTATCTGGAAAAAAAATCCAACTGTCTCACACAGCTGCAAAGTATCTTTACTTTCCTACAATGACTACTTGTGTATCCACTGCATTTCTTCTAAAGGTTTTTTTTCCTTCAAGCACTCAAACAGCTCAAGCTAAGGCTTATGAAGATACAATTGCTTTGGTTACAAACTTCACGAATTTTAATAATTGCATTATTTTTCCTAAGGGTTGAAATGAGGCAAGAATTACAGTACATTGACTCATTTGATAAATTTAAATAAATCCTTGCTTAAGGCTTTCAATATCTTGAAGTTATAGTTTTGACCTAAAAGACATATTTCATTTCTTTTCAGAAGCAAAAGCCAGTGTTCAAATGACAATATGTCCAGTAGGTCACCAAAAACAATGAAATGCAAGCAGCAGATGAACTATTAAAGTGTTAACACATATATTTTGTTAAAGAAATTTAAAATCATCATTTTTTCTGCCTCTCTTTCAAGAACTTTAAAAAGTAAGGTGTAAAGCCACATGCAGACTGACATGACCACCCTAGAATAATGGACTTCATTCAGTAATAAAATCCAGCGGAGCAGAACTGAGGAACAACCCTCCTCCAAGGAGTAAGGACTTCATGTGAAGGTCTGCACTTTTTCTTCCTGGGGATTTTGTAGCAAGGAAGACTGGACTGACAGGCTCCTGTGAGGTGATGCCCACTTATGAGCAAGTGCATTTTAGATACTTTACAAATTTCATTTCAAACTAACCCAAAATTTTCTAAGCTCAGTAATCAGCCAATATTCCTTTTAGCCATGGCACAAGCTGTAAGAACGACCTTGCCCATGCAAGGTCCTAAATCCCTTCTTCTCTCCACCTGCCAGCAGTGCCGGCGGTAGCTGAGCTGGAGCAGCATGAGGGGACCCTGCTCTTCCCTTCTGTGCTCCAGGAGAGTGAGGAGCTGGCCCTGCTCCCACTGCCAGCATGAACCTGGTAATCTCCTTCTCTAGTTCACATATTTTAGCATCCGATAAAGATGCAACCCCTACCAATCAGTCCCTACAAACAGCAATTGCCTTTCGCTGGTATATTCTTGAAAATTGGGCTATTCCTTTTAGCAGATTTGGAGCAGATTTTTCTTGTGAACCATCTCTGAAAACACACAAATGATTATCAGTCACAACACTGACAAGAGATAAGAAAACAGTGAATTCAGCTGGTAGATTCAGGTGATGATCAGGATTTAACAGAGGGCTCCATTTTCCTGTAAGCCTGATTTTTCACCACATATAATCAACTTCACTTTGAAATGCGGCAAATTGGCAGATATGGGGGAAGCAGTCTGATGACATTTGTTTGTCATAATATGCCAGAAATTAGTTTACAAACTTGTCTTCAAAATTATGATAAAAACAATTTCCCAATACCATTTCACATTTGCAAGAGGCTTCAATGCATCTTAATTGATGAAGTCCAGGCGCTCAGTAATTTTTGCTTGAATATGCTATCGCATCCTGACAAACACAAAATGCAGGGAAAATAATAAGCCTGGCACAGCCAGAAAGTCAGGAGAAGGGGCTCTGACTGATTGTCACAGCACAACACATGATAATGAGGCGTCAGAGAACCAGTCTCAGGACAAGAAGCAATGCAGGCAGGCACACTGGCCGTGTGAAGTTCATGCAGCCATGGGAACTATTGCTTGATCTATTGTGAGGCATATACACATGGAATGCAATTTTAAGATGGCCCTAAATGTCTAGATGACGGCCTTTTTTCCCAACTTTATTAAAGATACCTCTCTGTTACTACAAGTTACCATGCAACTCCAGCCTGTCAGTCCAGCTGAATGTAGCTCTCAAGGCATAATGACAACATCTTTTAGAGAGGAAAGTATTTTGTTATTGTTATTGCAATCAATGAAGGCTTAATTCATTTTTCCTTGACTTTTCTGCACTATTATCTATATTATAATAACAGACATGAACAGTAAAGATTGAGTTTTATTGTGCCAGCATGTCTGTACAGAATAATAAATAAGAAAGTCCTTGCTTTAGAGATCACACTCTAGCTGGTGAACAAATAGGACAAATGTTATTGCTCAGAAAATGAAACAGGAACAAAAGAGAATGGAGTCATACAGAGATGTTTCTCTAATCAATGGCAAACAAGAGTGATTTACCCATTATAAAAACAAAGATGGATTTTAAGGCAAAATTTAGAATCATAAAATCATTAAGGTTAGAAAACATCTCTAAAAGCAAGTCCAACTTTTAACCAAATACTACCATGCCCGCTAAACCATATCGCAAAGTGACACATCTACTGATTTTTTTTAATACTTCTAGGTGTAGCAACTTCACCACTTCCCTGGGGAGCCTCTTTCAATGCTTAACCACCCTTTCAGTGAAGAAATTTTTCCTAAAACCCAATCTAAACATCCCTTGGCACAACCTGAAGCTGTTTCTCCTTTTCCTGTCACTTGTTGCCTGGGAGAAGAGACTGATTCCCACCTCACCACAATCTCCTCTCAGGCAGCTGTAGAGAGTGCTAAGGTTTCCCTGAGCCTCCTTTTCTCCAGGCTTAACACCCCCAGCTCCCTCAGCTGCTCCTCATCAGACTTGTGCTCCAGACCCTTCCCCAGCTCTGTTGCCCTTCTCTGAACTCATTCCAGCACCTTCATGTCCTTTTTGTAGTGAGGGGCCCAGAACCAAACACAGGATTCGTGGTGTGGCCTCACTACTTCTGAGTACATGGGGACAATCCCTGCCCTGGTCCTGCTGGCCACAGTACTGCTTATACAAGCCAGGATGCCATTGGCCTTCTTGGCCAGGCAGGCACACACTGATCATGGTCAGCTGACTGTGGACCAGCACCCCCAGGTCCTTTTCTAAGGGGCATCAGCTTTTTTACAAAACATGAAAATTTGGAATATGTTGGTTAACAGCACCCAAAGTGCACTGGTTGAACCTGGTACTTGAAATCAGGATGATAAAAAGAGAGTGGGGAACAAATGCATATGTCTCTATAGATGGGGCTGCATGTACCTATTAATATATTACTTTCCGTTATTAAAGGACCTACAATTTGCACAGTTCAAAAAGTGTTTCAAATTATTTTCAATAAATATTAGTATAGATAAAAATCACCAACCTGTCACAATCAATATTTAATGTCTTAATATACTTTGAATGAAACCCTTGCCTTATTGGAATCAGGAATATTCTCAGAGGTATGAGATGTAGCAAAAACACCAATCAGATCACAAACATTTACATCAGTTTTTTACTACATGCATTTTATAAAAAATAAGGATGCAATTGAAAAGATCACATTAAAATTCAATTATTCTTTAGCTTTTCCCCATACCATTTTCTGGCCACCTAGGGGAAAAAAATGGATGTATATAAGACCTGAAAAAAACATCACTACTGAATAAATATACTTGCTAAATTGGACCAAAATTGGCCCCAACACTTCAATTAGCACTCTGGTTTTGACTGTGTAAAAGTATTTCTAAAGGCATTTTCTTGTTAAAAAACTCTAGGGGCCCTAGAAAGCACTGGCACATGGAAAATGTTCCTCTGCGTCTCCAGTGCAGTCATCGCTCCAATCTCATCTGCAAAGCCTTAAGTGTTGCCTGTAGAATTAAACACTCACCTGCACCCGCTATTCAGAGGTAAGAAACAGAGGAAATATTACATGTGCCACACCTCCAAGGAGGTTCATTCTCCTTTTCAGCCTTGACCACACAAATGCTAGCAGAAGCTGCAGGTATATTTAAAAGGTTAAAAGCTTGGAGTATTTTACTGTCATCTTTTAATGTTCCAGACGTTTGAAATAAATTGTGGACTAACTCAGAGCTTCTCAAAAGATTAGGCAAAATTGGATTTTGATGTTCAATAGCTGCTGCTGCTGCTATGGCTGGAGTTAGGCAAACCTGACAAGTCCAAGAGTAGTTGTAGAAAAGGATGGAAATGTTCAGGGTGATTGGATTAGGTGAAACTACACTAAAACAAGGCCAGTTTAAGTATTTTCTGTGTAGGCTCCCTCTCCAGTTAGCTTGTTCCTCCAACCTTGGGGCATTGGTGTCTGCCTTATCCAATTATATGTGGGGAATTTTCTTCCTCAGCAGTTAAAATACTTGGGGACAGAGTTCGTTGTCAGGCAAGCACTGGTAATTACTGCCTATGCCATGATAATACATATATGTTGTATTAATAAAGCTGCAACCCTTTCCACAAGGCACATATGCTAGCCAATCACTTGCAGAAATGGTCAACTTTGGCCATGAAGACAATTAAGTAGTAATTAAACATTATGACACACAGACATTAAAAGTTTTATCATCATTATGGTTTCTATACATACCATTTGTAGGTGGAAGTATCTTAAAACTAAACTCAAATGTAAACTTTCTTGACCAATGTCAGTTTGGCATCAACTCACTCTTTAATTGACTGTTAACAAATTCTTCAAGATATGACTGCTATACAGATATTTTATCTTCCTGTTAATTGGTAATTATGGATTGGCATAAAAATCACTGTTTCTTTCCAATTATTCCAGAACTCAGTGACTATTTAAACTTTGCTAATTAGCAGAGGAGGGCTGTTACATCTTCTGGGCAAATTGTACTTGATAATCCCTATTAAAATATACATGGCAGTAGTTGACTTGTAACAAAGAAAAAAAAAAAGAAAAAAAAAGTGGCAGTTCAAAGGGTATTAGATACAGCACAAGGCAAACGGGGGCCTATTAAAATTTCCCCAACTGTTCTAATGAGAATGCCGAGGGTCATTTCTTCCTAGTTTACCATCTGTTTGGTTTCTGGCAAATATCTCTGGTGTGAAGGGAGGGTCCTGGAGCCCATTTGGCTTGTCACAAAGTAAACCAGGGATCTACAGCAATTTCAGTAAGTTATGAAACTGCACTTCAAGATCAGTAGCATGTACATAGCTAAAAACTTTTTTTAAGAGCTGTCATTTACCGACTATTCCTTATTTTTTAGAGCTGTGAGCAAGCACAGAGAGGCAGACTGAGCCGGGGGAATCAATTTTATAGGCTCACCTAACAAAAAAATGCAACAGTTGGCCTTTTTCCATCTCACAATGTTAGTGGGGAATATTTTCTTTTATATGTCAAAATATGAAAGCAAAACATTGTCCCAGAAGCATCAGTATTTGAGCATAAACCAATGCTAAAACCAAGCCTCTTAAAGCTCAAAACCATAAAACCCATCCAGGTTGAGGAGAAGCCTTGGATGTCTCCAATGCATGGTCCAGACCCATGCGCTGACAGAGCTGGGGCACATTGTCTGTGGTACCCCCTTGGACATGACACTGTGGGTGTCCCTCAGCCACCCAGGCACCCTCTTTGCCCTTCTTCATCTGAAGATGAAACCAGCATCAAGCAGCATTGCCTACAGTAACTCTGCCCTAAGCCTGCCCAGAGTCAAAGTTATTCGGGACCTGGAAACCACTCTTTTCCCCAGTTCCTGACCCATACAGATCCAGATCAAAATGATCCTTCCTCTATAAATTGAGAGGAGCTTTTGGTTGCCTATGCAATCACATATGTAACCAAAATACCCAGTGGAGGATTATGTGAAGGCTGCTTTAATCCTGTCAAAAGGCAATAGAATAGTGAAAAAAAAAAAAGGGTATAAGATAATTTATGTGGCATTACATTATATCTGGCAATTGCTCTTTCCAGGATTTCCTCTAGGAAATGTATTATTCACCATATTTCAAAGAATATTTTGAACTACTCATTTTTTTAAATCCCAGAGAGTCAATGTATTACTTAAAATATATATGATCACCTTCATGATATAGAAACAAAGAATTGCAAAAGAGAAAAGACTGCACTATCACCTTTCATCTTCTATTTTTTGCTTTCTAGGAAAAGAAGATGCAAGTTCAGGTACTAAAATGTTTCCAGGTAACATCACTCTCCTAGTTTCTTATAAAGTAGCCCACACAGTTAAACAAAATCTAAATTTCATGAAGACTTTATGAACTCACAGTAGAACAGAGTTATCTGTTTTAAAAGATTTCAAATTACAAGTTGTGTAAATGTACACAGAATATAAACAAAAAATTTTTGTTATCCAATTAGGCCTATCGCAACACTTTCCAGTGTAATGAGAACCTGGAATCCACCATCTCTACTACAATAGAACCTATAGACTTCCAAGAGGACCTTTGCAATTTAGGTTGGAAGGTTAATGCATATATAAATGTTATCATGAAATTACTTGTTAATTCCGTGTTTACTAAAAGGTACATATCAGTGCAGTGATTATGATTTTGCACAAAATTAGGTTTTGGGGTCTTAGCTAGAAAGGCTCACGTTTCCCACCACAGTTTGTAAGAAACTAATTATACCAAACTTAAATATTATTTTCCATGTATTTATCATGTGAAAAGCTACCAGGGAGCCAGAAAACATTGGGAAGAACCGGAGATGCAGCGTGAGTGGCAGGTCAAAGGCAAGCTTTGATGTGTGCAGCCCAGCACATCTGTCTGCTCAGCCCGCCTGTCACCGGGATGATCCTGTGTAATGAGACAGATTCAGGTCCTCAGCTCATAGCACTCCTTATCGCTGCTGAGGGATTAGGCTGTAATCTTCTCCTTTAATTGTAGGAATGATACCCTGCTCCCTGCTTTCCAGAGCTCACAGCTTTGGAGGAGCCATGCGGTATTGTCATACTTCTGCCAAGCTACAGAGTACACCTACCACCCCACCACCCACCGAACCATTTATCCTTACTCTCATTTGCAAGCAATCATTCCCATCAAACCTACCACCACATTTGTAGCTTTCTAATATTGTTTTTTTTTAGTACTCCTGCCTCTCACTTTCCTCTTTTATATTTGGACTAAGCCAAGCAGTGAGAGCCCCTAAATGACTGTACCGGAGATTAGTCTTGGTGGGCTGATAAATCCCAGAGCACAGCCAGATGACCCAAGCTGTCAAAAAAAAGGCCAAACATCAACAAGAAGCCTCAGAGACAAAAGCAGAAGAAAGGAAAAGCACTGATGAATAAAGAGATCCCACAGAAGTCCAAAATGTGTCTCCAGAGACAGACAGGTTGTGAATAAACTAAGGGCTACTGAGGAGAGACAAAGAGCGGGATTGCCCTTCAGCTGACAACACTGAAGGATGTGGGAACATTTCCACATTCACACCACACTGATCAGGAAAGGAGAGTGGAAATGGTACTAGAGAGCTGCAGCTGAGGGTATCTGTTGTATCAGGGAATCTAATGAAGAAAGAAACAGTCTTCTTAAAAGCTACTTTTAAGGATAATTTCTTTGCTAAAGGATCCTCCCAGCTTGGTTAGTGAAGTTTCAACATATTTATGTTTGATCCCAGTTCTAATTTTATCCTTACAGTTTTAGTTTTACTTCAATCTGAACCCATAAAATGGTTCAGCCTGGGACAAAACATTATTATTTATGACCACAATTAACTTTTATACCCTAAAACTAATACATTTCTCCCCAAAAAATTGTTAGAAGGTGTCCCAAATAAAAATTTCAATGAGCTTCATGTCAGTGTAATCCCACAGAGGAAATCAGGAACTATTTCTTTGCCTACACAATATGTACTGAAGAAGAAAGAAAACATAACCCTAAAAATGAAAGTATTTTATCTTTTTCTCTTCAAAGCTTCTTCACATGGTTAACTGTGATAACTGACTATGATTGTGTCTCCATCAAGCAGCTTCCCAGATTGGTAAAAGATAATTGTAGTCACAACACGGTAACTCATAGCACAGAAGAGACATATGTGTATGTTAGGGAGACCTCAAATTGTTGGGCAGTCTGGAAGATTATGATAATCTAGCGTGACCTCCTGTGTGAGACAGACAAGAGCATTTCAATGGTAATATTGCAAGGGAGAAAAAAATATTCTTCCCTGCACCACAAGCAACCACTATCAATCCAATTTCAGAATAGTACTATCTTCAGGTTTTAAAGGCCCAGCCTTGCACCCCACCCCCATCTAATCTATGGTAAACCGCATAAATCTTTGAATTGAGGTCTCTGAACCTGACTAGTCCTCAACATTAAAAAATCATAATAATTTCCAGCAAGCTAAATCTAACTTGAATATCACAATCGCCTGCCTCAAAGGAGAAACAGCTTCTTTGTGATTGGAAATGATGACACAACAGATGGATCCAGGGTTTCTGGAGAAAGCGCTTTATGTTTTCTTCAGAAAACAAAACTATGTCACTCCCACCTACTAGTCTACTAAACAACATATTAAATACTGTGGAGACTGCTCTATTTTTCTACTGAAAATGGTGGATTTTAAAATATTGTTACTTTTTTAAAACTACCAAATAATTTTTTTAAAGCATATCATTTACATGCTAAATGCTTTTTGGAACAGGCCAGCCTTCTCATCTCTCACTGCAAGGTAGAGATAGGAAAAGTTTATATAGTTCTTAGTCCTGGGAGCCATCAGTACATCACAGATTGAGCATTCATATAAAATTGCATTTAAAAGCCATTGCCATTTTTCCTTCACTGTTGACTTTTTACTGTGTCTGCAAAGACACTGCACAAGAGCATCATCTGTTATGAAACATTCAGATTGGTTTTTTGTTCTTTCAATGTATATACAAGCTTAGGAAGTAGCAACGAAAAACAGCAAAATGAGACTTTTATTTAAAATACTTTGTAACTAACACTGTAACACAATGACCCTACAGTTTATCCACAGGAGGGTAAAAAAAAAAAATCAGAAATGGCATCCCTTTTTCTCTGACATAAATGGAGGCATACTCAAGACAGAGCATCAGATCTCCCCAGGCATGATATTTGAGAATTTATATTGATGAGCAAAATGAAGTAGCTCCAACTCTGCATGACTGTTTTTGCATCACTTTGGCTTTTGTATTTTTCCAGTCTGTAGGCTTGGAGCTTCTTCTGGATACAGAATACACATGTCACCAGTTTAACTGTTGCTTATCTTACAGTGACAGAATGGTCAAAGTAACACATCAAGAGCTAGAGAATGACTCTTGGCAAGTTAAAGAAGGCCACATTGTTTTTCCTGTCACACATCACATGTTACTTTAACATCTGTCTCAATAAAATATCAACTGGAACAGCCTTATTCTACAAATGAAGGTACATATTTAGGGAAAAATACAGACATTCTTTGTAAATGCACAGAGGTATTTAGGTTCTTAAAATTTTGCTTAATTGTCATTCTTAAAGGCTTATATGTAATTAAATATGACCTGTATACTTTGCCCAGTGAGTTTTCCATGATCTGCCCAATGATGTGATACAAACACTTATTTTACAGCAAGGTAATAGCTTGCTAGTAATTTGAAATCCCAGAAATTTCACATCATAATTACTTTCTCTCTTGCTTACTCCATCAGATCCTATTCATCCTGTAAACAGTACAGTGGGAAAGGAGAAACAGCAGCACAAATTCTTCCAGAAAAGAGAATCTTTCAGTGCCTTTTGCACAAGGCCTGAAATACCTGTGCCAGCCATGCTCTTCCCTTTGAAAGGCTGAGCAAAAATTCTGAGGTTGAACAGTGGTGTTGTCCACAGAAGCAAAGCCCTTCTCAAATTATCCCTCAGTACAGTTTCAGGTAAGGTGCTATTTACATTATTTCATTTACAAGCAAGTGTATGTCTGCTGAATGACACTGAAATGCCAAGACCACTCATGCTCTACATGCATTATAACAAAAGTAATTACCATGAGAGGTTATTATGAAGAAAGTACTGAATTCTGACCCAGGAAGACAAATTAGCATTTAAACCTGCTACTGCAAGTGCAGTGCAGTTGGTGTCCCATACCACTGGTACCTGGTTTTGTACCTTCACCGTAGATTGCTTGTTAGGGTCACTGAATTCCTCCAATTGGAGGAACACAATTCTTACTATTATTTGTAAGGATATAAAAACTGCTGCCAAATAACAAACTGCAGAAGGTATAGCTGTCAATTACTTGCACAAATTTAGAAGGGATTACTTTAAAAATGTTTGTCCTTAGCACAGTTGCTACTGCTGAGGGCTACAGCAGAACCTGAAATACATGATAATTCTGCAAAACCTATCGTACCGCTTTTACTGCAATTCTGCTTTTTGGACGTGGTAAATAATTGGTTGTATAAAATATCTTGACCAGCATTCTGGTTTTAATGAAGATGCTATTAACTGAACGGAAAAGTAGGTTGACATAAGCTTAAAGAAAACAGGTTTTCAGTCCAAGAAACAGCTAGAGGCTTTTGGCTAAATGCTTCAGTTTATACAAAATGTCACACAATTTAGAAATGGCTGTTTCAAACAATTTATCTGCTGAGGCTTTTCTCTCTTAAAACTTATATAATTCAGCATACTAAAACCAGGGCTGAGCAAAGATGAAGGTGGTACGGGAAGCAATGAAAGCTGCCTAAAAGCCATCACTGCCTTTTCTCACTGACTCCCACTGACTTCCATGTATTATTGATTACTCAGTCTAAATTACTCTGTTCCAGTAATTGTGTTGATACTGATGTCCTCTGTACAACCAAGTATTCATTACACTGGGTTGCAGAAGGTAAATTACACCGGACTTACCAAATCCAAAAGCACTGGAACCACCAACGCTCTGGGAAGCCTGAACACTGGTAGATGTGTAGAGCCCCGTTACTAGTAAGCCATCAAAGAAGGTACTTGTCGAAATAGTCACTGAAATGAGAGAAAATAAAATACGCATAAATATCATAGCTATGATCCTATACATGTTATGTGAGCAGGCTCTTGCTCTTAAATGAGATCCCATCATACAGCCCAGTAAATACATCTGAATTCCCCCAATATTTATGATACTTTTACTTTCAGTTGGTGCTTAGGAAGTTGCCTTTGCCAGAAGCATAAGCTATGCTATTCATGAAATACATGAGTTAAAAAATAACACACTGGAATGTATGTCTTATAAGCAATTGTCAAGACATTAGAGTGTAGTAAAAGCAATGAAATAACCAGGTGTCCTGGGTTATCTGTATTCTGATTACCATCTTCATGAGCTGTTAAAATCAGGTGTGGCAATGTTCCCTGCCTTCTCCCTCTGGGCTATCTGCTGTTAATAGCCCATCAGGGCCTTATGTCATAACTCATCATCCCATTGTGAGATGCTCCGCCCAGGGGGAAGGAGCCAAGCATTCCCACCTGGATAAAAGGTTGAGAATTTTGCAACAGAGACAGCCTTTCCCACTGGATTTCCAGAGGACAGGAGCTACACAACCACCACTGGATTGTCTGAGGAAAGACCAGACCTTTCCTACAAGATCACTGCTTCAACAAAATTACATCTGCCATTTCAGGAGGACTGCAGCCACCATTTAATCCGACTGCTACCAACAGCCTGTGACAACAGGGTGTCAGGTTATATTTCTGACTCTGTCAGTGGTTTGGTTTGTTTTGTTTCGTACTCTTGCATTTGGTTTTTTTTTCTTTTTTTTTTCAATTTTTTTTCAATTTTCCTAGTAAAGAACTGTTATTCCTATTCCCATATTTTTGCCTGAGAGCCCCTTAATTTCAAAATTCTAATAATTCGGAGGGAGGGGGTTTACTTTTTTCCATTTCAAGGGAGGCTCCTGCCTTCCTTAAGCTGACACCTGTCTTTTAAAACCTAGACACCAGGATTATGGTACTGTTCTTTCTGGACCTAAATAGAGTGCCAAGGTATGGTTATCACACTCATTACACTATTACACATTTAAGTTATGTGGGCATCTGATTGCTTACATATTAGTTCTAGAAGGTTACCTTTTCTTCAATGTCCCATTGGTTGATTCATATAATTCCCTCCCCTAAGTTATCCCCATTGGTTATTCCCCTGTTGTCTCCTCCTCCTCATTCAAGCCCCATTGGTTGTTTCCCTTTGTTCCACCCCTCTCCACCCCCTGTATAAAACCTTGTGTACTCCTTGATCCCTCGCGCTTTGTCCCTGGATCCTTCAGCCTGGTCTTATCCTTGGACCCTCTACTTGCAGTAAACCAGCTGGAGCCTATACAAAGGTCCCTCTGTCGCCCTTTGCTGCCGCCAATGCTTTTTCATCGTTCCTATTTGGGGCTTGCTCCTTGCGAAGGAGCCAGCTTTTCCCTGCTCGCTGCAGCTGACACCAAGGATGTCTGCAGCTGGACGTTGTGCAGCCCTGGGCAGCCCCCAACAGTGTCACTTGTACACACTCATTCTCATATTTTTACTTTGGTGTGTTTGAGAAGATAACGCACGAGGGAAGCCAGTTGATATAACCTTTTTGAACTTCAGCAAAGCTTTCAATACTCTCTATTGTAAGAGCCTTCTGGATTTTAAGATTGTCTGGCACATGGCTTGATAAACACACCATGGGATGGGTGCTTGCAGGTCAGGCACAAAGGGTTACAGTGACTGGGTTGACATCAGACTGGGGACCTGTAACTAGTGGGGTTCCATAGGGCTCCATCCTCAGCCCTGTGCTCTTCTACATCTTCATAAACGATTTGGACACAGGACTGGAGGGGATACTGAGCAAGTTCAGAGATGATACAAAACTGGGAGGAGCTATTGACTCCCTCAAAGGCAGAGAGGCCCTGCAGAGAGACCTCAACAATTCAGAGGGCTAGGCAGTCACCAACCATATGAAGATCAATAAAACAACAAAAAACTCTTCCTGCTGAAGAAGAGTCTTATAACTTGTAGCCTCATACGCTGAAGATGCACCCAGGCCTTGGTTACCACACTCATTCTCATACCTCGTACCTCAGTCCTTTCTATTCCCTTAACTCGGAGAGATCGGTGCTTGTCAGGGATTGCTGATAAACTCTGATCACTTCCTAAATCACATTCTACCTCCCTATATTTCCCTCTCTTGCTGGGGATATCATGAGCCAGTGACTGGCCAGGAAACTAAAGCAAGGTACTGCTTGGACATTCACTGGTGATACACATTCAGCAGAGAAACTGTTTGGTTTCTTAAATCCTAATAGTCATTTAGGGTTTCCTTTGTGGTACACATTTGGCTTAAACTTAATGTTTAATATTTTAAAAACGTAACAGTGTCGACAGTAGCTTAATTTACTATGAGTAGAGGAGAAATATTTACCATGTTTAATTTATCCTTCAACTCTTTGTATTTAATTATCTTCCTTTCTTTGATTATTCAGTACTTCAGTGAATAAGCCCTGAGTCCAACTTTTCTGCTCCCTTGACTCCAAATTTCAGTGTTTTGCAATAGACACTTCCCTGAATTCAGATGCAGGTTCAGAGCCATATGTTCAGTTTTCAAGAACAGGCTACTTCTGATATATGTTAAGAGAACAGCAAAAGACTCTAGAATTTTTTTTTTTTTTAAATAAAAGATGTATTAGGGAGAGTAAAATAAAATCAAACAAGCAAACAATGAATTCTTCTTGCATTTGATGATAAGGTGGTGAATAATACATGACCTTTTCTTCTCTTTATGCATTTAAACCAACAAAGAGGCAAAACATATGTTGAAAAGTATGCCTATGTGTTATTTTTGAAGACTTGGCAAAAGAGTCAGTGAAAAGCATTGATAGAAGGGCACTGGGCCAGTATTTTGCTGCCATTTTGTTTCCCTGTGGGGAAGCATCTTATTCTTTACTGGATAGGATATAATGCAAAAGCCTACTGTGAACAGGTGACCAGTTTCTCTGTGGGAAAGAAGTGATATTTCACAATGCCTGTATTTGACTTTGGACATATTTGTGTGATTGTCAACCCTCATTTTACATAAGCATGTAATAGGTCAATTTTTATTGTTGAAAAATTTCCAACACAGTATGGGTCTCTCATTAAGCCTCTGGGAAACTGCAGAATGCCTCTAGCACATTTTTTAAAAACAGGGCACTAGGCTGTTATTATACACGTGTCATACATTTCAGAATAATTTTTCTTCTCTTGAAGAACTGTGAAATTAATCACAACATTCTCAGTGATGATTTTTTTTCTACCCACTGGTGAAATACATCAAATTCCCATAAAATGAAAGAAAAACACTATGCCAAGTGATAATGACCAAGAACAAGAAAGCTGTGCTAACACACAGCCCAGCAACAAGACTGTGGTTTTATATAGAGACTAGGGCTTGTTACTGTGGGGCCTTAAATTCCTCTTCCAAAAGCAACAAAAGTTTCCCTGTGCCAGGCTTTGTTTGTGCCTTTACACCTGCTCATGCCATGTGTAGTTGATGCCAAAGAACTGATGCTACAGAAGCAAGGACCAATGTCATGACCCACTGGAACTCTGGAAAACATCTGGAAGGACACAGCTGCACAGAGCACCCAGGGCTCGGCAGGCAAGGGGGGCTCTGGCACTGCCCAACTACTTCGCCATGGCACTGAAGGGGCAGCACAGCAGCAGGTGTCATCTAAGAGCCCGAGCACGCACTGCTCTATCCTCAACAAGACCCTTCTGTGGGAGGAGAATTTGGTGAGTGAAGCAGTGTGGAGGCCTTCCTGTCACCAGGGACCAAGTGGCTGGGCAGGGGTAAGCTGGACCCAGCCACCCTGCACAGAGCAGCCTCCTGTGCCAGCCCTCCTGGCTGCTGCACCAGGGCATCTTCCCAAGAAATGCATGAGGGCTGTGTTTTGGAACAACCTCCTGATCAGACAACATCGCTCTGCAAATTTTAGAGGCAAAGGTGGCAACTACTTTAAGAGTTGCTCAACACTTCTACTTTCAGTTCCCGAGATCTTTGCTAATTTTTGCCATCTTGGACTTCTTGGGTTGGTTTGTTTTTCATGGTGTCTCCCTCAGACTGATTCAAGTACTTAAGGAAGAAGGAATTTAAATCAAAATATTTCATTCATTTCTGAGATGAGGTTAGAGGAAAATATGTTGCCCTGGATGAAAAATTCCACTGTCCTTTGCTTTCATCAACTCTTCTGCTCTGAAGTGTGAGAGTGTTCCTCCAAGTTTGGACAAGTTATATTTTATATATATATACACATTAAAAAAAAATTAGAGTTTACAAATGCTCAACAGAGACATTTTCATTTTTAGTATATAAATATTTCTGGAGACTCTGTCCTCACTTAGTACTCTTAGAGCACTCTCTGACTAATAAAAGCTTGCTGAAAAAAGTCCCATGAAATATATTTCAGTCTGCTTTGTTGGAGCAGAAGTACTTTATGAAGCTGTCATTCCTGATGATGTTTTGATCTGGAAAGTTTCTCAGTCTTTTAAAGCAGGAAGTCATATCTGCTGGCTAGAGAGAAAGGGGAAAGAGAGGGATTTTTATCAAAAGTCTAAGACTTCTGATGAAAAAACATCAATTCATCAAAATCCCACTTCTTGAAACACTGAGAAATGTGCAAAACATCACAAAACCAAAATTGCTCCAAAAGTCTGACAAACACCATCACCAATAACTTAAATTTAGAAGACAGAAAAGTAGACCTGAGGTCAAAGTGAGCTATGATGGAGGAGGTGGTGACTGGAACCAGTACAGAGAATAGGGGAAGAGAAATTTTTGGAGAAAAAATGGGAAGCGATGGGGGTGAGGGGACCACAGCTGGAGAAAGTAGCCAAGAGAAGGTGGTAAAAAGCAGGAGATGGGATCTGCACCTGTAGCCTGGAAACCCCAGAAAGGTTCAGCATGGGGGACTCACAGAGTGACTGGGAAGAGAGACCAGGTACAAAATCCAACAACAAAGTGTGGGTCAGCCTCACGTGCTGGTCAACAGCCACAAAAGCGGTCCACTGTGTACTCTTAATCAACCTTCTAAATCAAGTGAACAGTGTTTGTGTGATGGATATGAAACATTCCCGTCTACAAAACACGTGGATAGGAATACATGAATTATTGAACAACTCCAGTTTATTTTGTAAAAGCCTAGGAAAAGGCTCCATGAAAGAAATCATGTTGGGGGTGGGAAACACCGTGGAAGTATCCTCTGGTGCTGTTTTGCCCTATCCTTCTTTCTGTACAATGGCTGTGGTCACAAAATGCATTTCTGAGAATCAAGAGGCCCTCAGTTCACTTTTCCACCAAAAATCTTGGGGAGTGGCGAACTGCAACTCCTGCACACTCAGCACACACCTGCTGCTGTGCTCAGTTGCTTACAAGGCTGGTTTGGCAGGCACACAGGCTGGCCTCATCCCGCCAATGCCACCATCTCTGGGAAGGGAGGGGATGCAGCAGCCTTCTCTGGAGAAGCCTTTCATTTTGCATGACAAGTTTCTGCGAGAGCCCTGGAAGTCAGTGCCTCCCGTGGGACGAGGAACAGCAGGGCCTCTGGCAATGCCAGGAGCTGACATGTCTCGAGGAGGAAGAGGGTCAGGAATAAGGAGGATGGCAAAGATGCTGCTGAAATTATACCATAGGTGGAGGAAGCAGCATAACAGGAAAGACAAAATGGGGGTTGAACTGTAGTTATAGTCAAATATATCTAAGAAGTTCATGCTAATCTTATGAACATCATTTTCACTGTTTCCAGTGTTATATGCCACACACACTGCATACTATTATAGAAATCTATTAATTGGGGTAAGTAATTGCCTAAAATTTGCCTTACATTCTCTCAAGGAACTGATCTACTCTCCAAAAAGTAGTCAGTGTTTTGACTGATATTAGAAATACTCAAAATATAGCCAGTGCATCTAAACTGTAAAAGAAGGAGTGCCAGGTGGAGGAAGGGGATCATCTCAGGAGATACCTGCCACTGACAGGTCTTACCTATTTTGGCTGCTCTTCATCACCAGCTAAATGTCACTAAGATATATACAGAAATTCCACAGAATTTGCAGCTGCTGTTGATGACAATCACAGAGTATTGATAAATCACAGAAGGAATTGATAAAGGCAAAGGTCTTTGATGTCACTTCTTAAGTGAGCCAAGGCATAGCCACAGTGTAAAATTGCATTTTCCTATACCATATAGAAAACAGAAAATAATTCTGCTATGTGAAATGGGATCACCACAGACAGTGGACTTCCTGAAATGAGGGTTTCTTTCATCAAAGCAGTGACAGGCACTTTTCTAGGTTCTCCTCAAGGTCAAAGCTAGTTCCCTATAACACTGTAATACTGCATCATCACACACCTGAGTCATGGCTGGAAACCTTCCTCTTAGGAAATAAATAATTTATGCTGAAGTAATGCTTTTGGGGTTTTTTTTGGCTTCACTCCTAAAAAAATAGACCAGCCTCTGCAAGTCAGGTGTGCAATGGCACTGTTCAGAGAGGCCTCTGTCCCTTCACAGTGCTGCAGGATCCTGCAAAAGGAATGGTAACTAACATCAATACAGCAAAGGCTGTCAACATCACACTACATTCACAGATGATGCTGAATTGAAAGGGACCCACAAGAATCATCAAAGTCCGGCTCCTGGCCCTGCACAGCACCACCCCCAAGAGTCACACCATGTACCCAAGAGCATTGTCCAAACTCTTCTTCAATTTTGTCAGGCTGGTGCTGTGACCGCTGCCCTGGGGAGCTGTTCCAGTGCCCAACCACCATCTGGGTGAAGAACCTTCTTCTAATATCCAACCCTAAGACACCTTCAGGCCATTTCCTTAGGTCCTGTCACTGGTCACCAGAGTGAAGAGATCGGTGTCTGCCCCTCTGGTGCCCCTTGTGAGAAAGTTGTAGACTGCTATGCCTCCCCTCAGTCTCCTCAACACAGGGAAGATGTTCTTTGTCCCTTCCCAAGTTTGGTCCCCTTTTTCAGGCCATGGAACCTTTCTGCCACCCTCATGCAATGCCAAACACAAGTGACCCATCCAGGCATGTAGTGCTGTCAGGGCACCAATAATACTGAGTCCAAATATTTAAAATACCAGACCACTCCTGAAATGCCAACTACAGGTTAAGTTGCTAGAAAGAAGAGAATAAGCCCTGATGCTTTATTTAAAGGCAACTGTTAAGACACCACAGTGATTAGAAATCTATAAATACTCAGGCAGAGCTTTACAGGTATGCAGTCCAAATAATGTGCTAATAAATGTACTTGTAAGTGAATGGTGGAGAATGCATCGTTACAAGAATCCAGAAAGTGTATATACTGAATTTCACTCAGAACCTTATTATTAAAAAAGAAATTTTTAAAAGACTAGTGAAATGCATGTTGACAACAAACTAATTTTTACTGCTCACAGACATACTTTTCTTCAAAAGAACACAAAATCGAGAGATTCATAATTATACAGCTATTTCAAATATGAACGCCAGACAGACATGCAAGAACAGTATGAATCACAGGTCTACACATCATTCAGCAACAACAAAAGCAGAACACCCACAGGATTCTTACTCATACTGGTTTTGATTTTCCCCAAGTAGGTGGAAGAAAGCAGAAAAAAGACATTTCAGCATGGTTAAGTAAACAGACATGCAGTCTTACAACTGAAAGCATTCGCACTTTGGTCTTGGTTTTCTGAAGCCCACAGCCAGAGCACTTAATTCACAATAAGACACCAGTGAGCTTTTCTTGAAGGTGTACAGAACAGTACCTTCTCTAACCTGTGATGCCCTCACCAGTAATTCCAGTTAGCAATTACTCTCAGATGGAGGAGAGTGAAAATGCACAAGTTTTGAACTTTGTTCTAGACAGCTTAAAAATCTGATCTGGCCTTGCTTTGTGTTAAAGTACAGTTTCAGTTCTTCTGCCCCATGCTCCCTCAAATCTCTGTGTCTTTATAGCTTTTCAAATCCTTTCCTAAATTGGTAATGTGTTGAGTTTCCCTCCCCCCATTCCCCTGGGGGGAGGGGGGGGGGGGGCTTCGGTAGATTTGAGATCTGGGACGGGGTCTCCCTGCCCCTGCATCTGCCCCGGTCACATGTACCCTGCCGCTGTGTTCTGGTTGGTGGTTTTGTGTCCCCCGGTGAGGGGAACTGGGGGATTGTCAGGTGACTTGAGTAGTCTGTGTGCTGGGTCCAGGCCATGTGGCCACGAAATAAAATCTGCTGAAAATATCAACGAAAACGAGACCTCTTGATTTCTTCGACGTATTAAGCTGTTCCCAGAAGGGGTGCAGAACCGCACCGCAACAGTAATGAACAACAGAGAACTGAAAATAGATTGCAGATGTATGGCAAGAAGTCCATAACATGATATCCAGAGGCATCATTTGTCATTGATGCAGAGTAGCCTATCAGCCTTGTAAAAGAACTATTTGCAGAGACATTACTAATATTTTTGAAAGTTCATAAAAAAACAGTGATGATGACATCAGCAGCAATATAAAAAGTGCTTACTCTTGTATTCCTAAACTATAAAGGATTGGTCACATTTGTTTACGTGGTCCAAGATGCTTCAGAGCTCCCATCTCACTAAAAGTGAAGAGTCCCATGGTTAGACTGGTAAACAGACTTCCAGTGTAAGATCCAGAGTCTCACTTCCTATGTATCAAAATCCGTAACATAAATATATTTCTGACCATATTCAAAGCCACCAGAAACTTGGCCATGTTGAGCAGAGAGATGCTTTGTTCCAGCTGGCATCACCAAACACGCTGGCACAGCCCAGAGACCTGACTGAGGAGAGGTAAGACTAGCTGCAGTCATAGCAGTCTGCTTATAACGAACAGATGGGCAATTAAGCCTCTCACCTAGGTAAGAGTATGCAAATCTGAATTTCCCAACAAAATATTGTTTTAAAATATTTTAAACTCCAGTGCCTGTGTGGCCCAGCCACTGTCCCTTAGCTGCAGGCATTGCATTTTGAATAGGAAAAAGTGAATACCAGCTGGCACAGAGAGAGGTAAGTCCTCTCTTCGTTTTGGGCCAGCCTTCTTGGAAGGAGAAGATGGAAGTTTCAGTCATTGGCCCAGTGAATATGTGCTACTGCTATATAAAGCTCCAGAGAACATTGCATCTATTTATGTCACTCCATTTAGGCTGTAAATCTCACCCTAACGTTGATGTTTAAAACAGACCAGATGAATCACACTCCAGAAATGTCTGATTCTCCTCACTGACTATAAAGGGAGCCTGGACTGTAAAGCTCAGCTGTAGATGTCAACACTGAAGATGGCTAAACTGAGATTATTCCCACCAAGAGCCATTCACACAGAGTAACTTAATTATCCAGTTTCTAATAAAATGTCCAACTATTGTCCACGTCAGAGGGAACTGAGCAGGAATTAAGCATCCCAGAACCCAGAGCTCACCCGAGGACATCAGAGACAATGATCGTCTTTATCTTCTTTCTTTTGTTATGCTGAATATATCACTAATGCTTAGCAACTTAGCAAGCCCTTGTAGTACCATAAGACTCCAAAGAGTATCAGCAAATGTCTGTCATTCTATTTGATAATTCACAGAGGCCTGAATAGTATTAGTGGAGTTTAAGCAGTACACACCATAACCTGCATATGAAACGAAATCCGTTTCACCAAAATGTACATCAGCTATGTCTTTAAAAATTCAACCACAGAATTAAATTGTGTACCACAGCCAAAACAAGAATAAACATCTAAATACCATTTCCTGTAATGATTGAACAGGACAGTTATTTATAGTTTTAGTTTAAGAAACACAAATCAAATCATATTATTTATTGAAATGCACCTCCGGGCAACAAAATATTGTTAATATGAGAGTTATCAGCATAACATAAAAGCCAGTAAAATATGCTTTAACAGTATTTACATTATGGTTAGACTCAAATGATTGTGAATTGTATTTTGTCAGTGGTAGTATATTATTTCTCTTATCCAAAGTCCCAGGAGAAGATGAGGAGAGATGATGCTCATTCCCAGACCTCACCAGCAGCATAGGGCATGAAACAAGCCTGGTTATTGGTATGTGTTGGAACTGTTTTGTGCCCTTATTCAGCAACCACCCCATTTCCTCATTAAGTTCCGAATTCAAATTCTGTTCTGCTTCTATGAAATGCACCAATATAAAATTTTTCTTAAAAACAGATTAAACGTTATTGTGATTACCTTTTTAATACTCTAAGCCTGAGAATATTGACCCCCCGTTTTGAAGCCTAACCTTATTTTTCATGCCTTTCAAGTTTATGTGAGGTTGCCTGTTTGATACTCATACATGAAAATTTCATATTGTTTGCTGTGCTCTCAATAAATTATTTAGAAGGTTTGAATATTACTGCACTGTGCAGATATTCAGAAGAGTTTGGCAAATCCTTTTATTCTGCTGTCCTCAAAAGACAAACACTCTCTCAATACGCAATTAACAATAGCATTAAAAAAGAAAATGAAGGCTGGCTTGAAAGACAGCAAATATAATTATCTACTAGGAATTTATTATAACTCAGTAATATCTAAACATTTGCAAGAACTTTTGTCTTAATTCTAGCTAAGGAAGCACGCCATCTAAAACCAGATTGTTGAACATGCTTACCTCAGGCTAAAATAATACAAATCCTCTTACAAACACATGAATTATGATAAGCAAATATCATGAAATGCAGGAGTTCAAGTGATGCTGGAGAACAAGGAGGCATCTGGCTGCCCATGGCTTGAAAAGGTGCAGTGTTCACTGGGTGAAAAACTGGATGGCCGAGCCCAAAGAGCAGTGGCCAGCTGCAAGTGGTGTTCAAGTTGGTGGCCAGTTACAAGTGGTGTTCCCTAGGCTCAGTACTGGGGCCATTCCTTTTTAATATCTTTATCGATGACCAGGGCAGGGGGATTGAATGAACCCCCACTCAGTTGATACTTTTACAGCTTCAGGTGATGAGGAGCTCCACCATTTATGTTGTTCCTTTATTTTTAAGCTCTCTTTTCTCTGAATTCTTGTATTTTCAGTATCAGTGAAACATTCACTTTATTAACAGAATTCAACATTTATAGATAACTTCCACAGGTCTCTCAACTATTCCTTTCCCAAAACAGAGGAAACTTACTTTGGCTTCCCATTACACTGGAAGATGTTTTCTCTCATCTTCTAGTTTTACTATAGTTTTTCCAAGCAGAGGCAACCAGATGCATCCATAACATAGAAATCTGGGCATAACGTTGTATTGCACACCCAGTGGTAAAAATGATGCCTGTTGTTTCAGTCTTCACTCCTTTCCTCATAATTTCTAAGGTTCAATATGATGATTTTTATTACTCATGCTTAGCATCAAGGTGCTATATTTTGAAATTCACTCCTAATATCCTGTTCCACATATTCTGCATTATTTCTGCCTGTGTTCCCCACTATCACCACCTTCATTTTTCAGTAACACAGCATTAAATTTTACTACCTTAAGCAGCATGGTATATGATGCTCTTACCTTCCTAATAAGTTCCCATTATCATTTTGACCACTTTTAACTTCAGGCACCAAGCTATGACAATGACACTTCTTCCTCATCAGCCACAGTCCTCCCTCCTCAGAGTGGATTCTTTGTGTGATATAATTCAAGTGAAAGCTGGCATAGTCTTATAGTTTAGATATGAACAAGAGTGAGCAATAAAGTTTCTGACTCCATTTATCTTTAATATAGTTGTGCTTATCTTCCTTAAACCAGAGCTTAACAAGATTGCTTAATGGACTGCAGAAATAAGAGACCCTAAATAACCTGGTGCTTTGCAGTCTAAATACGTTGGGCATCCAGTATAGCAGCTATGCAAGGGACATGCAGGTATTTTTTTAATACCAGACTTGGAATTCATTTGCCTGGGTGTGAGCATGCAGAACATCATCCTCCTCACCCAAACTGCTCATCTCAGAGTCCTTTCTGTACAAGAGATGTACCCAGCACAGTCAGCAGAGTCTGAATTGCAGCCTGTCCAGACCCAAAGTTGTTACCAAGTCAGTCTCTGGGAGGGTTGGCCATAGACCCTGGGGAGAAAGGGGGCAAGAGTGCACAAGAGTCCTGATTAGAAGGGAGAAAATAAAGAAAATTAGCATGGAAAAGTGAAGACTGAAATGCACTGAAAGTTGCTGAGAACCATGAACAGAGGAAGAGGACCAAAATACATCATACTGTATTATTATGGGAAAGGACACATGAGTTCAAAAATGTGATTTAATTTTGTATGTGTGATTCATGCAACAAAATAATTCTGCTTAAGTACAGGCCTCATTTAGTTGGTGCAGAATGCTATTTAAAAAAAATCTAGACAACCCCCATCTATAAACTGGAACAATACTACTAAATAGCCTAGAGACTGATTGACATTTTAAGTTAAAGAATGGATCAAATGAGGATTTATATGGGAAAAATATAGTTGGGTTTATACAAAATTTAAAGCAGTATTTACACTGAATTCTGGCATATGAATGACTAGCCTGTAACAAATGCTAACACAATCCTTGACCATACACTGCGTATTAATACTGCAAGGTCAAATCAATAAAAAATACCTGTTTCCAAAGGTTCAAATCAGAACAACATGGAAAAGAATCTGAAAAAATAAGAAAAACATTCACTAGTCCTCTGGCATTCATAAATACCTAATGGAAATTGAGTCAAAAGAATGAAAATAATGTGCTTAAGAAATAAAACTCCTAAAATAAGATCAGTATTAAAGCTCAGTGGCATCATCTTTGTGGTTATGTGGCTAAATGGGTCAGAGCCAGAGATGGGGACAGTCAGACAATACATATGCTTATCCTTTACAGTGTAACTCTTCCCAGTGTGGTTTGTAAAGGCTGAGCATCCCAAATAGCTGATGGCTGCCTCAGGAAGGGTATGGCTGTAGGTACATCACTTTAGGAAGAGCTGTTGGTTCTTTGTGTTAGGTTTGTTGTAAGGGTCAACTACCGAACAAGAAAGACAGAGGGCTGGAACAGCAGCACTGTAGCAGGTTGTCATTATGAAACATTTGACAGGGCTCTGGGGGAAATCCACACAATGCCTTCTCTCTGTTTTTCTTGGGCAAAGGGTTGGATCTGAGGATAAAAAAAGGTTCCATCTAGACTTCTGTTTCCAGGTAGGTAACAGATACTTTACCACCTCTAAATGCTCACAAAAAAGTCTGAGTCCAGCATTCTGATCAGGCAACCAGCCAAACCATGCACACACAGAAAAATACAACTGCAGCACAATGGCTCGTGTTGAACTTGTCATAATCAGTTAGTTGCTTGCTAAATACTTTATAAATACAGCAAATTCCCAAGTGGTCACTTTCTGTTCTTAAAAATTAAAAAAAAGGGAACAGCATGGTTCGTGTCCCTGGTGTGCACAACTATCCCAGATAATACAAGTACAAATTCCCCAGGCAAATAACGGATTTTTAACAAATCACTTCATGTCCTCTTTCCATACTGAAATTCCTTCTGCTCTGCACACCCCAGTGAAAGTGATAAGTATTCACAGCCATGTCCCTGCGATGACTCATATCTTGTTAGAACAAAAAGAGGCACTTGGCTCTCTGGAAAATAAATCCCACAGCCGCCTGCCTTGGATTGCTGCAAGCTTACAGCTCACTGGCTTGTGCACTGCTGTGTCACAGAGGTCTTCATGTCCCACAGGAGACAATTACTAAGAAGTACCTCCAGAACAGGTGATGTTCTGCATATTATTATAGGAGGGAGAAAGGGCTAAAATGGTAAATATATTTTAAAGGCTCAAAAAGCACATTTACACTGTGGGAAAGTCAGTCACCTGACAGGCTAAGCTGTGCAGATTCCACAGGCACTCTCCTAGACAAGAGGTTATTAGTGACAGGAAGAGCTAAACTAATTGCCAGAATAACTTGTATTGGTATCCTCAGCAAGAAGCCAAGCTAGCCAAGAGCAATGATAACTAGCAGATCTCTGCCAGAAAAAACAATGAAGAGGTTTTTTATCTTCCAAGCATTTCATCCGTTTGTCAATGAAAATTTTAAGAGTGAAGCAAAGAAACCAAACAGCCTCCCTCAAAAACCCCCAGCAAACCAAACTAAACGAACAAGTGGTAAAGTTAATCAAATATATTTGATCCAAACATTGCTGTTGGAACAAGCACAACATAACAGTGGGAACACAGTTAAACCCACAGACCCCAGTTGGTCATTCTGTCTCCTGTTCTGTGGCATGCCTTTACATCGCTGGATGAATATCGTTACCAAACAAGCCCCTAGGAACACCAGACACGTATAATAACATAGGCCATTAATACAAGTGTACCAGCTGGTCAACATCTTACGTAAATGGTGAAGTTCTTCTTCCAAACCCCTGTTCCTGTGCAAAATTAGACAGACACTTCTATTAGATTCCTCTCAGGAATTACTAAGGTCAAGGCAGAGGTGACACCAATATGTTGTGATGGGTATAAATCTCAACATCCTTTCCCACAGAACAACTAGGAGGAGAAAATCCTCCAGGTATTTTCACCAGCAGATACCTACACTTGGAAAAAAATTCTGAGCAACCGGTGAAAAGAAACAAGTGCCTAAATATGGAAGAGGAACATTTAACATTCTGTTCCAGCTCCTGGCTCAACAAGTAACATCACTGTCAATCTGCAATGCCTCGAATAAGAGAAAATAAGAGAAACTTTATGCATAGGGGAAGACTCTACACTGGTTTTACTGTAGCTGTTTGAAGTTGGACTCTCTGAGAAATCAAACATTTTGAGAAAAAATGGCAGAAGTATCTGGTTCACCCTCAATGCCTCCCTCTAATTCAGTAATTAGAGCTCAGAGGAATGGCCAGACACCAATAAAAGTAGTCATGCCACTTCATACCTCATAAAAACCCAGCTATGAAGAAATTAGGTATAAACAAATATAAGTAGCATGCTTCTGGGGAACCATATATTCAATACTGTCTTCCACTTCTGTCCTTTAAATTCCACAGTTGATTCAAAGAATGACTCTGACATCTCTCTAACCCTCTCAGTGTTGCACACAGGAGAATGAGTAAGAAGAATCAGGTAAGCAGAGTACAGAAAGATGGATCTGGATATGAGTGTGGTCTGTGCATCAGCTGGGATGCACTTTCAGAACATGGAAAAGGCAGCAGTCAGCAAGTGTCCTAGGTTACAATGTAAAATGTGCCCAAAACTATGTATTCTATCACCATCTTCATAAACTGTTAAAACCGGTGGGTTTCCCCATCTCCTTCATGACTCATCCCTGGTAATCTCATGGGGATATCTTCTGTTAATGGGCCAGCTGTTGACACCAGATGGGGCAGAGTTCTTTATCTCTCCCGTGACCCATCCTCCCTCCAGGCGGATATCTTCTGCTAATGGGCCATCTAGTCTCACCAAATGACTGATAAAATTACATCATTCCATTGTGAGATGCTCCGCCCAGAGGGAGGAACCAAGCATTCCATCCTGGATATAAGCTGAGGTTTGGAACACCACAAGGAGCCTTTTCCACTGGATCCCCAGAGGAAGACCAGACCCTTCTACACCACCACTGGACCTTCAGAGAAAGACTAGACCATTCTACAGAGTCACTGCTTCAACAGAACCGACACTCCAGGAGGGCTGCAGCCACCATTTAATTGGACTGCTGCCAACCCCCTGACTGTCAGGGGGTCAGGTTTGTACTCTGACTCTGTCAGTGGGTTGGTTTTTTGTACTATTGCATTTATTTTATTTTTCCTAATTAATTGTATTTCTGACTTGAAGTCTCTCACTAGTTTGCTTTCAAATCAGTACAGCAAGCATGGAGTCAAATACATTTAAAGATCCACACAACAAAGGTTGTTTTAGGAATCCACCCCTGTACATAATTCACCACATTAGTTCAGAGGCAAATGCATTCTCCTACCCAAAATCTTAAGAAACTTGGACTTTGCAATTTTGCTAGATAAACCTCTTCAATAAATAATAGAAATAATGCAGTGATAATATTATTTGAACATTTATTGTTATCTTGAATATGAAAAGAGGGAATAATGGGGGGCTTTTAGGAGGCTGAAACGCTTAGAAATTCATAAATGATACAATGGTCTTGCTATGCCATTTTCACGGAAAATCAAATACTTTGATCTTCTCCAGTATCATTTCAGCTTGGAATTGAATATTTCAGTTCATCTTGTTAAACTGAAATGAAAAAAACCCCTATTCTAATCTAAATCAACATTTTAATGTCCTTTCCAAACACTTTGTGCCAAGTGCTCCCTCCAGCTCGGCAAGGGGGGCACTTCACTATGCTTCAACTTTTACAGTCCAGTTAATACATCCAACCTTCCAATAGAGTAAAGGCAGTAAGATCCTAATCACAGATTTTGTGATACTACATGCCAAAAAAAATGCAATTTAATCTTGAGGTGACAAAGAACAACGTGAATTTCATTTTTCAATTCAATGAACTTGAAAACAGAAGTACAAAAAAAAAACATTTTATTTGAGTCAAACTCCCCTTTTCCAAAATTCTGTTTTCCAAATAAAAAAAAAGAGTCAAGAAAAATGGTAGATTTTTTTCCAAGTAAGGTTTTCATTCTGCAGAAGCTGCATTTTCTATTATAAATCATTACTGTTGGAACTGTTTTTATTCCATTTCCTAGAGAGCAAAGGGGCACTTTGCCTCTACATGAGTGTATTGTAATGCCTCCTTATGACTTCTTTTTTCTCTTTCACATCTGACATATTTTTCCTTATTGCTAACCCTGAAATAAACATGACTAAACACAGTTTTCCTGTGAGCTCACATACAAAAGTAGTTTGGGCAATGTATTCATTTTGCTGTTTATATTATCCTGTCAAAAACAGGGAGAACTTGGCAGTTCCTCAAGTCTTGAAGAATGAAGTCAAAAAGAAACGGCAGCATCTCTGAGCACACAGTGTAGAGCTGCAGGACTTGTCTCAGAGTTCAAGATGAGATCTACCTCCAAAACACCTCGGAAAAAAGTTACATTACACATATTATATGATTTATACTGTTTTTAGACTTCCACTTTCTCCTCAAGGACAGCTTCCACGTCCCATATCTTTGTAATGAGACAGAGTGTGCAACCTGTTCTCCTTTGCATTCCCACAGGTTTCCAAGGGCAAGAAGAAATACATGCTATGAAATATATTACATGTAACTACCTCAGAAAGTGAGACAGCAAAAAATTCAAGCCATTTAAGTCAAGAAAACACTCTTGGAATTGATATTTTTGGATGCACAACAGGGTATTAACCTCTACCAATGCTGAGCTCATCCTCTTCTGTGTTAAACTTGAAGTCTGCTTTTTGCAGCAACCAGAATTCTGCTTCGTACTGTAGAGAAGCACTCTTCAAAAGGGAAAAGCACTGCATCAAAGCAAGATTTCTACCTTGGACCACAGCAAATTGCTTGGCAGTCCTTTTATTATATTCAAGGCATTCTCAGGCAGCTGGGCCTCATTACAAGCAATGGCGCTTCAGCCATTAACTTCAGAGAGATCAGGATAAAGCACTAAACGCAATGAAGATAATTTAAAGCATGTTAAGCAAGAAAATGAACTAGTATGGAGCACTGCTAATGCTGTATGCTAAGCATGCTTCCTGGTGAGTGATGCAAAACCATATATGCTTTGGGACAGATGCTCCTATGGAGTCTTTGTTTTCCTTCCAGCCTGGTGGAGCACTGCCCTGGTGGGGGCCGTGCAGAATGAACAAAATGAGCTAAAAAATGAGGTCCATCCCTCCCTCTTCATTGTACCAATCCCAGGGGAGGAAATACTCCCAGGCAGAGTACTGTTGCAGAAAGTAGCTTTTGGGGAGCAAAAACGTGGTGAAGAATTTGTCTGTATAGAATTTGCTGATTTGTTTTAACAACACTGGTGTTGTAAATTGGAAGATAAATTATAGTGGTATTTGGGGATAAGACCAGACTTAGAGCTAAGTCTCAAATATATCTATAGCCTTCCATACAGATCTTTATGTTTCATGCGTCACCAGCTAACACATGAGGCTGTCTCCCCACTACAGTTGGGTGTTTTGATCAATTTGTAGTTCAGCAGTCACATCCCAACATGCCAGTCAGGTCTATCCCACCTCCCCCAGAGACACCACACTCATTCTTCAGCTTTTTAGTTGTAATAGGTTGAACCTGAGTTGATTGACGAGCGTTTGGGCCAATCGTGCTTTTGTAATTTTGCATACAAAAAGCCCATGCAAGTGTGGGAGCTCTCTCTGTTTTCTGGTCTCAAGGGCCAAGGGGTAGCCGGAGAGCCAGGCTCAGGCCTGGGCTGGGCCCCCCTCGATCCCTCGGTAAGGTGGCAGTCGCGTGGGGCTGGCCCACGCCCCCAGGGGAGAGCTGTCCCCACTCCAGAGGCAGCTCGTAACGGAGGCCATGTGGCTGAGATGATCTGAAGCTGCCAAGACCCCGCACGGGACCAGCAGGGCCGGTGGGGCACCCTTGCATCCAGCACAACTCTCGCAAAAGCCAAAGAAACACGACACCCCATAGCCGACAAAGACGCCTTTTCTTTCAAGTCATCGAGGAAAGAAGAGAAAAGTAAAGTCACATGGACCGAAGCTGAACATGGGGGCCTCAAGGTCAGAAACAGAGGGGAAAGGACAGGACCACTGGGAAGGCAGCTAGATAGCAATGGGAAAAGAGGGCTGCTGCGCTTTTTGGCGCAAAGCTTAAAAATGCTTCTAGCAAAACCATAAAAAGGACTTTAATTCACTTGGAGAAAACTTGGGGGGATGAAAAGTTCTTGTGCAGCCTGTGACTTTAAAGAGAGGCCCACGCCAGGCCAAATAGGAGTTGTGAAAAGCTGTTAAGAGATTTTGAAGCAGAAAACCTTTGTTTTCAGGCTGAGATAACTCATCCTTAAAAGACTGAAAACCCCATTTTCTCCTGTGGCCCATGACTTGGCAGTATGGGAAAACTGCGAAAGATTCATGGGAGAGATACCTTTTTCACTTCAACAGATTTTCTCTGGGTGGGACTGTTGGTTTGTGAAAACTCTGGCACAGTAGAGGAACCTCTTTTCCTTAAGCATAAAGAGACTCTTAGAAAAGGTGCACCTCTGACCGAAATGCCATGTTCTTGTTTTGTTTTCACATGTGAAAGGTTTGTGTTAAAGGAGGAGGCATTAGGAAAGAAAGGTGTTTAATTGCTTTAATTTCTTACAATTTCTTTTTTTTTATTCTGTTAGTAATAAATTTCCCTTTATATTTTTACTGTTTATGTGTGGACCTTGTTTTGCCCTGAAGATTTTTTACATTTTCCTCAATAAATCCATATTCCCCTTATGCACATAATTGAATTTCCTGTGTTTGGCGTTTAAACCAGCGTCAAACCACGACATTAGTTTAATTTGTTCCTTGTGAACTAACACAGCTACAACCTGGTCCACGTTTAACCTCAGACTAGATCCAGGACTTGCATAGTCCCAATCTTCCCCCCAAATATTTCTGCTTTTCTAAGGAAATGCATAAATGTTGCAAAGACAAAATTTCAGCGCTCATCCTACAGAGATTGTACAAATTTTAACTGAACCATATTTTTGTGAAATGTACACTTAAAAAGAACTTTAACAGCTGCTCTCAGAGTTTAGGTGATCAATTTTGAAGTAGGTTCTAGGAAAGAATGAACAATAACAGCCAAAGGTTGAGGCATTAATATTAACCTGTAATAAAAAGAATGATGTTTAAACCATTCCTAGAAATAAAATATGAGTACCTGGTTCTAGAGTGCTAGAAGAAGCACATAGCTTAAATTATATCCAATCAGGCAAAATACAGATATTAAACATTTATGAGCAGCTCTGATATATTCTGAATTAATCAGTTCTGCACATTTAAATGTTTTAATATTTAATGCTGCTACCTCAACAGTCCTGAAGAAATATTAAACTTTTGTAGAGTCCTTTAAAAGGAATCGCAAGAGATTTTACTACACATAAAATCTGAATTCTGGCTGTAGGTTTTGTGCTATGTTTTGTGGAGAACCACGATTATAATGTATTGAACTACAACTGAAATTCTGAACATTTTCACCACAGATGAAACAGAAATAAGGACAGTAATAATGCAAGTAACAATTGTTAAGCCAGGGGTAAGTACATGCCCAATCTGATTAAGTCTCCTAGGCATGATGGATTACTCATGAAGGCTTACTAATATCATACTTTTGTGAAATCTCTCAGATGAATGTAAATGGCATACTAAAGGCATTTTAGACATTGCAGCATATTAGTGTTAGTGTGTTAGTAAAGTAAATCTTCTCCAAAACACCAGCTGTGGTAAGCAAAATATATATATATAGATAGAGATACTTAGCTGTCCACAAATTCCCTCACTGTAAAAAGCAAGCATTCTGAATTTTTTTTCGCTGCCGCTAATAATGGTAATTTTAAATACAAAAACTGTATACTAATTTATGACTAGTTTTAAAATACAGTGTTTAAAAGCATATTAAAGTTGAAAATGAGGACATGAAGACCTTTTTTAGAAGAGAGTCAGTCACATATAATGCTGATTCCATTATTAAAAAGCTTGCTTTGATTGTAAACATATTTCTGAGATTCTCTGCTTTATTACCTCTGAATAAAGTAAAAATTACCTGGAAAATTCCTAGTTAAAACACTACAACAACACACTACAAAACTGTCGAGGTTTGATGGAAATTGTAAGAGGACAACAAACAGCATAAAACCTCTGTTATGAACATGTGCTCTTTTCCATATCACTTTGACTGACAGTTTGGAGTTCAGACTCTGCAACACCTGAACTCCCACCCACCTCTTTGCCCCTTCTCAATTAGTGTAAATTCAATATATCGCTCTCATTCTGCATGGTTTTGCCTGAATTTTTGTTGCAGACCACAAAACTGATTTACCAGTAGTATTAAGTTTATAGCATGGCAATTTCAAAGAGAACCATAGCAATTATAACTGAAGAGATAGCACATAAAAATCAGTATATGTCTGTCATTAGTTAAGACACAGCCTGGCTCCCATCGGAGTTATTTTTAAAAACAACAGTTTCAACATAACCTACCCCTAAACACAACAACAAGATCAAAATCAGGACAAGGTCTCAAACCTTTATTCTCCATTTATTTCTGAGGAAAACTAAGCCTCATGCTTTAACACTGTTATGTTTCTAGTAACCAAATCTGCCACAATTGCTCACACATAGCAAAAGGAACAGAGATGCCTCGGTTCAGTCCTTGCACCACTCTGTGGTCCTGCTAACCCACACTCACTCCTAGAGGCCTCAAATGACCAGATCTTCCACATGCACAAAGCCCTGCCCCAGAGATTACCCTTTGCTGATTTCATAATATTACTGGTACGTGAGCTCCAAAAGTGGCAATAATTCTGCTCTCTAATGAGATGCTTGTAAGCAGCAGCCAGAGTCCTTTCCAGAACCTGTTAAACTAGAAGTGGGTCCTTCATTCCCAATGCTGAACATCACTGTCTAAGAGCAAACATAGACACATGAAACTATTGCAGGTAATTGCTTTGTGAAGGGTGGTGTTTCTGTGAAAAACAGAGAGGAAAGTATGGGGAAGTCCAGAGAAAAGGCATGAAAGAATCTGTAAGGACACAATCTCACAGCTGTGAGACCAAAACACTTACTCAGCTGGTGGCAAGGCCCTGTGATGGCCAAAGAGACTCTCTCATGTTGCTCAAGGAAATCACTCGGAGACCATCTCATGTCCCCACACATTCAAGGAAACAAGACTTCCTTAGAATAAGGAGGGGATAATTAAAGAAAAAAATGGGAGTTACCAATTTCTTTTCTTACTGCAAGTGATTCATATGATCCTGAGAAGAGGAAATCTCAGCTGGATCTACTATCGATGGAGAGGCATTACAACCATTGCATCAAAAATGTGCAAGTAATAGACAAGTCACAAGACATCCAAGTGCCCCTTGATGAAGAGTTCAGAAGGAGTTTAAAACCAAACCAAAATGATGAACAAAAGCTGGCATAAAATAATTTCTAGAAACTTTTGAGTTTTTGCCGGAAAAGTCAGGGAGTCTCTTACAGATAGATGGGATTCTTATTGACACAGCCATGGCAGACTTGGGGAATTTTCAGGATAGAAATGGTGAATTTAAGCAATTAACCAACCTGACCTGACTGCACAGACTAAGTTTCTCCCAGGAACAGGATAGTGGGAAAATTTGGACTAACTTGAAATATGCTAAGAAAGAGAAACTCTAACACAGGCCTGAACAAACGAGCAATCACATTGAGAAAGATTAAAGAATTACAAAAGTCCTCCAAATTATTATAGAACAACAGAAATACCTACACAAGTGAACTTGGACTTGCAGAACAGTATCAGAGAAAGGAAGTTTTCCAGTAAAATGAAAAATGAAAGGACAGTGGCTACAGGTTCAGACATCACTATTTTTTCAGTAGACATAGGAAAAAATCTGAGGTGAACCCCTAATTGGCTGTGTACGTTGCTGACCGGGGGGGGAGATAACTTGTCCCCTTGAAATACAAGAAGACAGGTTTTGATTGAAAGTGATGGAAATTTGAGATAGAGATTCAGACAATTAAGGAATTACACAATCTGCTACCTTCTTCAGATTTAAGAATGGGAAAAAACCCCTCCAAACCGTTATAAGACAATTAAATTGTAATATATTAAAAATTAGGTGCATTGAGATGTAGTTTCTTAAGATCCTGGCCTTTGCGAGTGGTGCTCTCGTGGCTCCCTGGGCAGAAACACAAAGGCAGCAAGAAAGGACAAAGAGTCACTCACCCCCCACCAGAGGCCCCGGATCTCAGGGGAATCTTAGCCACTAAAATCTCAGTGCATTTGAGACAGCAGTCCATCCATTTGTAAACCGTTACTAAAAAGCTACAGATAATAAAGATAATAATGAAAATAAAGATGGGAACTGTGGTTGTAAAAGTCAAGCATGAGATGTAGGTAATGTTAGTGTGGAAAAGCTGTAAGGACAAAGGAGGGTCTCTGCTCAGTGATTTTACACTTAAGCAAGGAGCAGCAAATAGTTCTTTGTAAGCATTAGGATTCACTCTCCAAACAAACAATCATAGATAAGAAATTATTGCAATGGATCACACCACATGGATAAGCTGTAGAGAAGGAGAAGTATAAAGAATCCACTTTCTGTGAGGTGCGGAGAGCTAAATGAAGATATTTTAAATACTTATTACCTTTTATCATGGGTAAGCACCATAGATGTTACAGCAGATTCATTGTGCTCTTCCCAAACTGACCTGAAGAGTGGTAAGCAGCCAGCAGAAACAGATCCAGGTGGCACAGCTTTATCAACTACACTCATCCTCACCAATTTATATTTACGGGTGTTGTTTTTTGTGTGAGAGGTGAAACAAGTAGCTTTTCCTGGCCAGATTGCTGTATCTAGGCAATGTCTTAAGGCAGGGATTGGCAAAACTTAAATTAAGGGAGAATGGAAAGTGACTAATATGCACATAGATATATATTAGAAAAAAAGGACAAATGTGGAAATAAATACCACATATATACCACAGCAAAGACATACCTATGCCATTCCAGTGATTTATGCATAACTAAGTCTCTCACTAGCAAAACAAATTCCTTCAAATTTGTCACAGATCTAATCATAAAGTGGAGGAAACCTGCGGGTCCCAGCAGGCAGTCTCTGAGTTACACACATCCAGAACCACAAAAGTCTAAACTGCTGATCTGAAACCTGATTTTCTTTCAGCAAGGGAAAATCTTTTTCAAATTGGCCAGAAATTGGAAATAGCAATACATAAATCTGCAAAACATCTATGCACCATTTTAATGAAAGCAAACCTTTGGTAAACATTGATCTAAAAGGTAAGGTTGGTGGAAAGTTACAAGCAAATTCAGCAAGGCATTTGAAATGAAAATGTCTTCAAGCTCCAGCTAGAGCGCTGTGTAGATCATTCTGTGGTATGGGGGGTCTAGGAAATAATACCAGTAACAAAATTGTAAAACATATTGGGATGGCAGGTGCTGCAGTTCATTGTCATGCTAAAAAACTCCTAACAATCATCTATAGCAATTGCAGCTGTCTTTCTTTTACCAACGTATAATAATTATCCATCTGATTAGCAAATAGAACCACCTGCAGTTAACTGGTTTAAGGGTTTAAGTACTTTCAAAATCAGGCAAGTTAATGCTAAAACTAAACTACCCTTTCAAACTTTCATACCGAAAGAATATTTCAAGGGGCAGTAGAATTATCTCCACTTTGGCACAAGGGCTCAGAAAAATGGTTTTTATAAGATGTGACAAAGTGTCCTAAAAGCAGCCTCAACAGATTTTAAAACACCGGGTAGGTCAGACACTGTTCTATGAAGGAAAACTATTACAACTACATTTTTACAACTGAATATATCCATCCCACTACAGGCACCCAGGAATCTCCGAGAACACATTCAAATATATAGAGCCATTACACATGGTCAGATTCTCATCCTCTCTCTCCTTTTACCTCAATGTTTGTAATCTTGCTTCTTATATGAAAAAGCTGTTTCTCTTCAGTATTCTTCACCTGGGCCTGTAAAACTCTACTCAGCCACTTGCCCAGGGCCATTTTACAGCTGAATAAAATATTATGATTTCTTTTCATTAACATAAAGCATCATGGTAAAGGATGAGGAGGGTAGATTTTCTATCTGAACTCTCAAATTTTCATGGCAATTTTGATTGGAGTGACCTTGCTCTTCCATTTAATCTCACCAGACAACAAAATATTTTAATATATATGCAAATTATGTCAGTGTCCTCCTATGAGATACACAAGTAAAACTGTTACACTTTTGGACACAAATTTTCATTGTCTCTTTTTCTGTTTTATTGGCTTCAAGATAATTCATAGATCACAGAAATCTTCCTCTTTCCTTGTCCCACCTTAGCTTTCTGTGTGTTCCATCAGAAAAAACTTGAAATCTGCAATTCTATTTACCCACCCTTGTAGCCTCCTTTTAAATCAGAACATGAGGTTTTTTCACTCCTTTTCTGCTTCCTCTCATCTAAGAGAAAGCAGTCCAGCAAGGCACATTTGGGTAAGTCTCATTTCCATACGGAAAACAGCATAACAGAATCACAAGTGTGTTTCCCCCGCATGTCTCTCACTAACTGTTGATCCCAGTTGATTAGCTGATTTCAACTAAACACAACCAAAAGGTAAACATCTGAAAACTACTGTTTCTCTAAATCCTCTGAAAAATCAGTACCCTGAAAAGGTGCCCCTTCATTCTGCTCCCCGTTTGGTCACTCCAGGGCTCTAAGTCTTTGAGTGTCCAAATAGAAATATCTAAAATCTGAATTTTGCGAAGATTTGAGCACCAGGATTCACATTAAATTCATCTGCACTCATATGTGCTGGAAACCCTCGAACACCTCATCAGCACATGTAATAAATATTTAGAATCTGAGGCAGTCCACATCAAGCCTGACATCTTGGAAACTGAGAGCAGTCCCTGCAGGAACAGAGAAGGAAGCTGAACCACAACTTTGAGCAAGGTAAAAGCAGAAAAGGATAACTACAGACATAAGTACTCAGCACTATGCAATTACTTAGCAAAGGAGCTCTCTGTCCCCAACCACTCACCTCCATGGTGGGCTTGTCTCTTTGTCACCTTTGACATTTTATATGTTTTCTCAAACTCATTTTCTTAACAACTGAAAAATGCTTCTTAAAATTTAATGTGCAACAAATATAATAATGTGTACATTAATTTTGACAGTAAGGATATATTTAGAGCAAGACTTTATCAATGCAAATTTGCCATTCAGAATGTAATTATAAAAGTAAGGAAATATGTCTTAAACATTAAATTGTCCATAGACTGTAGACAAATATATATGTAATCATCCAGTAATGATTCATAGCAAAATATTATTTTAAAAAATCTGCAATTTTTATGGTTCATGTTCTCAGGATTTCCATTCACATGTAAACCTTACTGCTCTCATCAAATCTGCAGGCTTACTTGTGTAAATCATAGTTGCAAAGTCAGATTGAAAATCTGCTAAGAAATTGAAATTTTGCAAAGAAGAGGGAACTTGGAAATTTTTACTTAGGAAATTTTGGAGGTTCTTTAAAGGAGAGCAAGGAGTAGACAAGTAGGTACTTTACCCATCCTAGGTACTTTACCCATCCAATCTTCTGGGCACCTTTTCCAACTTGCTCTCTCATTGAACCAACACAGTTCTCTTTTCCTATTTTCTCTTCTTTAGCAAACATCTTTCTTGCCTTCCAGGAAGAGGCAGCCTGGGGAGCCCTGTGCCCCCGGAGCCCAGCCGCCTGCCAGGATGGAGCAGGAGCCCTGTGCCCCCA
>WEIT01029606.1:52094-71769 GCA_013389985.1 Dryoscopus gambensis | reverse complement strand
AGGATGGAGCGGGAGCAGGCACAGCACATGAGCACCCCTTGGCATCACACAAACCTCCAGCACCAACCAGAATGGACACAAAGGAATGTTTAAGAGCCACTTGCTGCCTGCTCACCCTGCTCACTATGACACACCTTGTGAAGGCGTTTGAAACCCTTCTACAAAATCGTTATTTGAAACGTGTTTCATCTCTGCCCTCATTGAGAGTAAGTTGATGTGTCAGTTGGAGACTGGCATCAACCATTTTTGGATGATTGGTTTCAAATCCTCTAATCAGCTTACCATCCAAATAATTGAGCTGTGTGTTGGGGAAGGCCCTTTGAGGCGTGAGTGAAGACATTCTCCCTCAAGCTCCGGAGCAAAATTAGAGCTGTCATTTCCAGCCCCCCACGTTGCCTGCACCTTCCTGTGCCAGCCAGCCGGAAGCCGCTTCATGTGCCTGAGAGTGTCCTGACCCCCAGCTCCCCACAATATGTGTAGCTGATAAAAATGCAGGGCAGCACTTTTGTTTTTCTAAGAAATACTGATCTACTACTATACATACAGATTTAAAGCTAGCATTCAGACACATATTTTTCTTCTATTTTATCGAAATTTATAACCCTCACTATACTAGCCTTACCAGCCACTCCATGAAACAATAGGAGACACGCTGTGACCCTCATAGTGGAAGCCTAACTCAGAAGTGATATAAATAGCAAGGAAAATATATACATTAGGATGTGATACAGTAACAGATGCAGAGAAAGATTTTCTACTTGCACAGGCAGCCCATAATGGGCTTTAAAACAAGGGCGGTATCCTGTGGGGTGATTTCCTCCCATGCTGTTCTTGCTTAAAGGGAACAAATTACTGTTTGCCAATAGGGATGATACAGCTGCTGGCTCCAGCACTCCCTTTCTGGCCATCCCACCTGGTACAAAGCCCCTTCAGGAGGTTGAAACACCAGTTTACATCCAAAAAACAGCACTGACAAAGCTTACCCGTTGCCCCTGAGCTCACACCTCCCCTGTCTATACCATCCAGGACACCTGCCCCCTCCGATCTTCCTTTCACAGCCCTCCCTCATTTCCAACACCTAAAGGAGAAATGCATTGGGAGCTCTGTTTTCCTCTTCTCTCACAAAGTAGCATGCCCTGGTTTTTATATCTTCCCTTTATTATCTTCCTTTTTATTATCTTCCCCTATTTCCTTGTTCTCTGTAATTACATATTGGGACATCAAACGGTGAAGCAGGGACTGCTTTTGAAGGCTTTTATAATTAGCTTTTCTATTGTGTCCTCTAATACCTCCTCTGGCTTTAGACTTACTTTTTCTGTTCACAACCTCCTGAACATATGGCAGTAAATATGCAGCATGCTGTGAGCTTCACCTGGAGTCTACTTACAATATATCTGCAATGTAAATAACAGACTTCGTGTCAGTCAATTAATCACACACCAGTGCTTGGCAGAGGGCAGGCAGATTGCAGGAAGGGAAATTGGAAAGTGGTGTCTGGATCAGCATTGGACTTCAAGTATTAAATATTACCTAAGTTGGCATGTTTCTCTGGCATCACTGCTTTTACCTAAAAATATTCTGTTACAATTTCATTAGAATTAATTCAAGGCCAAATTCTCACCTCACCAGGACCATTTTGGTAACATTTCATCCAGTGGAATAATGATCTCATTTCCACAGAACATGACACAAATGCAAATTTCATACAGAAATTAAATTAAACTAAATTAAATTAAATTAAATTTAAAGTGATCCCATGATGATGCACAAAATTAAAATATTGCCATTTCAGTAAAAGTGTTTCTTTTTGGTAAAACAAATTCATATTAATTATGTTACAGATGTGTTTTATTCTTGGTTTTGCAACAATACACTTGAGCAAGACAAAGTACTTTGTTTACCTGATTCACTTTATTTAACTCAATTCATGAAGATATCATCAATTATAGTCACAAACACATCATTTTATGCTTAAAAAAAAGGACTCTATTCCATTAGAGCTCTTCTAATTTGAAGATCTCAAAGGATTTTTTTGTACTACATTAAAATTCTTATCATTCCCATGGAGGACAAGAGAAAATATAGAAATAAATCATCTAATATTTAAACACACTTGGATAGAGCACAAACAAAAGTTAAGATCTCATGGGAAGAGTTTTCCTAATAACAATAAGAATCTCATTGACCGTAACAAAGAAGCCTGTTTATGGCTGAGAATCTCCCATGTCTCTCTGTACCTGGCCCCAAACTGGTCTTTGCCAGGGCTGGTGCCTGGGAAGGGCTTTGCCCCAAGTCTAGCTTCAGGCAAGGGGCAAACAAGTGCCCTCAGCCACCTTCCACCCAGCTCACACCACTGCAGTTCAGGCCTACAGGTCTTCAAAGGCTATGTATTATTGCCTTCAGCCTGCTGCTTCTGAGAATTTATTCCCACCGGGATCGCTATGCTCTTTCTTTGCAGTTGCCTTTTACAGACAGCTCCTCTTTATTCATGAGTTGAAGAAAAACTTCAGGGACTAGATCAACCTTTGGCTTAAGAGCCACTGACCTCTGATGGTCACCAGAAGAATTGGTTGTGCATCCAGGACAACAAATTATCTTCTAGATATGACTAGAAACCCAAACCCCACTGCCGCTCCTAAGGGCTTTGATGCAAGGGTGGGAGCAGAAGCTGGTGGTGCTGGGGTACCCCTGTTCCCCTGGGGACCCCCACTGCCCCTCACCCATGCCCACCCCAGTGGAGTGGCCTCTCTCCCTATCACGGCCAACCTCTGCTCACCCAGGACAGGGTCAGGCATTCCCCAGGCCATCCTGACCATTAACCGAGCCCCAGGACAACCATGCACTGGTGCCCAGCACCCTGTGGCAGGAGAGTGGCTTTTATTTTCAGCAGTGAAATGAAAACTGTTCTCAGTGGGGATCAGTCCCTCATTGCTGCATTCCCCAGTGTCTGTAGGGTACAGCAGAGTCTTGCCAAAGAGTTTCTGTGTTTGGGGCATGTGCAGGGCCCCCCCCCTCTGTCTGTGTTCTCCTAGGGCTAATAAATAGCTGAGCTCACCTGATTGCCTTCAGTTTTAGTGATGGCATGACTGTGGGTCCTTTTACTCTGCTGGCTACCAATTTCCATCAAGCTTTCAGGTGTTTCACATCTTTGAGACCTGTATCCCCGTTATGTTTGATTAACCAACGTTAACCAACACATTGCAAAGGGAGGAGGACAGACAGTGTACTGACAGTGCCCTAGAAAGAGCCCAAAAATTTTCTTCAGGGACAAATATATATATTTACAAGCATAAGCATGCAGAAAAGGCAATCACACCACAGCAGTGTAAAGAATATTTATTTAGCAAATTGGTCTACAGCATCTTGTTATGCCAACGATAACAGCACCAAAGCAACAGAGGCAAAAAATACATATAGGGACATTTTAATATTTTGGGACATTACTATGCAATGATGCTAATAACCACTGGGAGTAAAGGGAAGTTTGGGTGTTTAAAGGATGGTAACTCTTGCAGGGATGTAAAAGCTATCGAAGTTTGGGAATTTTTAGTATTTTAGAGAATAGGGGTTTGAAGAGTTCCAATGGGCAATACAAAAAGCATATACAGCTCCAGGAAGGGCCGGGTTCTATACTCAGCTTCCAGCCTCAAAAGAGGGACAGGCAAAGTTGTGCCCCCAGCTTTTCCCAAGGGACAGGATGGGTCAGGTGGTCCTTCCCCTTGGCATCAGCCAGCTCACAGGGAAGTAGGGCAGAAAATTCAAAGGAACTCAGGCCAGACCTGACATCGTCTTCCAGTGCTGGGCAGGTGGATGTGCTGCCGGCAGCCAGAGGGGCTCAGCAGGGCTTGCACTGCCCCACGTGGGGGCCTGAGCAACCAGTGAGTGGAAAAGCCACAGACCTAGAAGTCAACATACCTAGCAGTCCAAACCTCCATGATCTGCCCTCCGAAGTGCAAGCATTTAACTTTGACCCACACAGCACTTTGGGTGCCCGCACATTTCCTGGCAGTCCTGGTACAGCCACAGGCAGAGTCACCTGTGTTCAGTCCCCAGGGAAACAGGGCTGTGGTTAACACCAGCTCCAGCTCTGCCTCCAGACAGAACAGCCTTTTCAAACTGCAGCCCCCACTGGATTCAGTTAAGCAGCTTTTTTCTCTGGACTTGACCGTGGAGCAATGCTTCAGTCAGAAATAAAGGAAAGCCCTGAGGCAGAAGATCTGATGGTATTTCTATGTTAATTTATAATCGCAGTGCTTATACTCTTAAAGTAAGTAAGATGATGTTGTGATTAAGGTGCAGAATATCTAATTTGAGAGATGCATAAAAGAAAATCAAGGAGTGCTATCTATCAGGAGATAACTGCAAGTCTTCCCCCATCCTCAATATAAATCTTTCACTGAGAAGAACTACTAGGATATAAAGATCAAGAATTAAAAAAAAAAAAAAAAAATAAAAAGGAGACATGTTAAACACTACCTAACAAGCTTCATGACATGAGCACAAAAGTCCTATTCAATGTCATAAATTCAATACCATCAGAAGATTCAGATACAATGTCCTTAGAGACAGTGCTGTGTAAGTCAAGTACAATATTAAAAGACACTGAAATCTTTAATATGTGTTAAATATTTTAAATTCATAGATCTGATTCGGAGAAATATCACAGAGGCATCATCAATCCTTTTCCCCTTCTGACACATATTTTTTATAGATTTGCCACAGTTTCTGCAATTAAAAGTTATCCCAAACATTTACAGAAAAGAGATGAGACAGAAAACTGCCCTTGTGGACATGATCACATGCCATCATTATGCTTACTCCAACCAACAACCCCAAATAGACCAAGATTAATACCTGCATGTATTTAAATTACCATTTTGAAAGAGATTAGACTTAAGGCATCCCACCTATTCCCAGAAGCAGTGTGCAGTGATAATCCCTTACAGGTATTTCCATGGGGAAAACACCTTGTTCAAAAGTACTGAATGTTGTGATAGTGCCATATATAAAACCCTCTCCTTTTGGTTTCACATTTAGAGCACATAAGCCTGTATTTTCTGTTTAAATGTACTAATCTTCTTAGCAGTATAATCAAGCCTTTAATATATTTATATTAAGTTTATATTTAGAAGGAATAACCATCATGTTAGTGGTGATGGACATATCTCTCCATTCATCTGACTGAAATACCCTGGATAAATCCCTTTGCCCAATTCATTTCTGCAGAGACAGCAAGCGGCTTTATTTTATTTAAAAGCATTCAGTTGCAATATATTTATAGTTAACATGTGAAAATCCTGCTTTAAGTTTGAGAAACATTTCTTTCTTCTTCCATTTCTCATGGGGAAATGTTCCAGTTTGTAGCTTTTTTTTTTTGCACAGGATTTTGCAAGTTACAAATTCAACAAAAGGTATTCCTACAGTGAATAGGTCACAAAAACTTCAACTGCCTCTGCATCCTTCCAGACTTTTTTGTTCTTGGGAAGTAAAAATGAGCCTGAGGCCTTAGGTACAAATTTAAGGAAGTTTATATTTAAACATATCCCAAACCTTTTTTTTTTCCTTTAAGTAGAACTAGGTGATTTCATAGAAATTCCTACCCCATATACTACCAGCTTTGTACCACATAAAAAGTGCCCCCACTGATACAAAACCTGAACCAGATCTAAGCCACTGAAACATGGTTTTTCTGGGAGATATTACAGGGGGATTTATAAGACACCAGACAGTAGAGCTATCTTTTGGCACATGACAGGCATTGCATTAGGCCTGCCATCATGCATACATTAAATGTAATGAATAGCTGCTACAGACGCAGATCGCCGAAATACATATTAAGGTCTCTCAAATATATTTCCTTGTGGCACCTCTTCTGATTCTGAAGAGCACATTAAATGTTTAGCCACCCAACATGTAACTATTCATCCTAGCAGTGATCTGATTGCCTGCAACAGAAAAGCTCAAGAAACAGTAGAACAGACAGGTATATAACAAAGGATATCATGGAACATGCTCTTAAATGTGTAATTATAATAAATTTATTATTATCCTTTAATTACACCTAAACATTTCTGAATTAATCAAAAATAATGGAGAAAATGCAATGTGTTATTATCATTCATTCCCAATTTTTCTTAAAGGTAAATACCTATATAAGATACTCATAACTAAAACCCAAAATTAAGAGGGCCATCAAATTCTGGCTTAGCTAATTACAAAGGCATCAATCTCTCTTTATACCAGAGCACAGTGTTCTTGATGTAAAAAAAGCACAAAGAGGATGATTCCCCTCTAACTCAAACGAATTACAACCACTGTGCATGCTAACCATAACAAACACATGTTAAATGCAGCAGAAGGGATGAGAACTGAACTGGCAGCTGGAACCTCTTCCAGATCGTTTGACCAGGGTGTGTTTTTCCCACCGATACATCTGCCCAGCAGTGTGGGGGGAAGTCACTGCACGGAAGCTGTGGATGCTAAATCTCTGAGCAATGAGCCCAGCATTCTGAAAAAGGAGAGTAGAGGGGGAAAAATGTGGTAAGCCGAAAATCTGACTGCTCCCTCACATATGGTCATCTCTTCTGCCTCACCTGCCTACACCTGGATGCCACATTCAGCCCTGCCCCAGCACAGCACTGCCCCAAGAGGGATGGAAACTGCCATCCAGATGTCCTGCTCCATGAGTAAATTAGGAAAATTTTTAAGAAGAGAGCAGGGTTAAATCTTGTCCTGCTGTCCAAAACTCTTGCCTCATCACTCGTATTACATGATGTATCAAGGAGCTCTGGGCTTTGCTGGCACTGATCCTCTTCCACGGTGATGACAGTCCTCCTCCTCCCTGAAGTGATAAAATCTAGAACACTCCAAGACAGAAGATGCAATTTTTGTTTGTCAACAATTTGACCATTCTGAAGATTTGAGGTACTTTTCTTATAAAGCATCTGTATGAGTTTTGCACCTCATGAAAAATCTACATGCGCTAGATAAAAAATATCAATTAGAACAAACAGGTTCCCTGTTTCTGACTCTTTGCATGTTGAAAATACTTGGTAACTGCAAAAAGTGCAGGCTTTGTAAATCTGGAATGAAAGGTTACTAGTTACAGTGCAAGTCACTCACTAGTGTTTCTTAGCAGTTAGTGAAATGTAATCAAAAGAAATATTGTAATGTAACTAATTTTACAATGTGCTTTCTCAAATGGAAAATATTGCAATTAGAAGGAGGATTTGCTCTCTACTGTAATCTCACTAATTGGGCAAAAGGCACTTGGGGGGGAGTCGTTCATTGGGGTTTTGGGCAAGGTCCCAGAAGAAGAGTAGTCAGCGTGTAATGCGCCACTACCACTGCTCAAAGACAGTTTAGAGTTTAAAAACACTAAGAAAACAGCCAGATGCCATTGCACTGGCATTCTGTCAGTGATGAGTAGCATAAAGGCTCGCTAACATCTGCTACCACTTGATGAAACAAAACTTACATCTCTTTGAGTGAAAAGGCCCACAGAGTAATCCAGGCTGCCTGAGGCTGGGGAGGGACGGGTGCTGCCACCTCCAGCCAAACCCACACCTTTTCATCTCCGCTGATTGAGGCAAATTCTGCAAACATCGCAGCTCTGCTGAAACTCCTTTATACTCTATAACTGCACTAACTACTTGTTGAAGAAAAAAGTGGGGCAATAAAGAACACAGTGATCACTTCCCTGAAGAAAATAAACTTGCATCTCTCGAATGCAATTTCTATGTCTGCTCTTGACAATACATTTCTGCTTGAGGTGGACAGACCTGTAAATATTATTCCATGAAAAGAAGAGATAATTTTAAAGGCATGAAGGCCTCTTTGTCTAGTTCAATGAACCACAGTCCTGTAGATGCACTGCAACAGGTTTTTCCAATCGGAAGCAGAAAAACCCTTTAACTGTTAGACATGCAGAAGGAGGCAAGTGAGAGATCTCCTCTTAGCCTTTTTTACCAAACACTGCAACAGGGAAAAGATTTCTGCTGAAAAAGAATACTGAAAAATGACTAGATGTAAAGGAAAATGTGGTCAGCTTACATATTAGTAGCCACACAGCAACCACAGGTATCCTTACAGATAATGTGAGTTTGTTACCTTGGAGATGTTGGTATTGCTACCAACTGCCCCTCGCTGCCTTAAGGAGTGAATTATGATTCTGCAATTTATTTTGGGAACAAACACGAGGAGAGTGGTCTGAATCAGATCTGTGCAGTGGCCGGAAATTAAATGGTCAACTTGTCAGAAGTAGAACTGTTCAATTTTTGGTTCAGTGACCAAAATGAAAAGAAAAAGAAAGGAAAAGAGATCAGCTTGGGCTAACAGAAAAGAAGTACTGCAGGATCTGGCACAAAAAAAAAAAATTTAAATATCAGTTAGGTCAATATGAAAATCTTCAATGAACCCCAAAAAATTAGATAAAGACTTTTATTCAAGCAGAAAAGTCTCATTCCATTTTCTGATTATGCATGTAACTTCTTTTTTTTTGTCAGTTTCACAATTAAGATACTTCTCCAAAACAAAAATAGGAACTATGTTTTGAAAATAACAGTAATATATTTCAAATATTTCCCTTCTCCTCATTTTCCATTAAAACTTTTTCCAAATTCTATTCAAATACATTATCAGATTTTGTCTTTGACAAAACCAGATTTCAAATTAATTCACTATGAACATGGAAATTCCAGCTAAATAAATTCAGAGAATCAGAGAATAGTTTTGTTTGGACGGGACCTTACATGTCATCTTGTTCCAATCCCCCTGCCATAGGCAGGGACACCTTCCACTAGACCAGATTGCTCAAAGCCCCATCCAACCTGGCACTAATGGCTTCCAGGAATGGGACATTCACATCTTCTTTGGACAGCCTGTTCCAGTGCTTCACCACCCTCACAGTGTAGAATTATTTCTTAATATCTAATCTAAACCTGCCCTCTTTCAGTTTGAAGCCATTCTCCCTTGTCCTCTCACCACATGCCATTGTAAAAATCCCTCTGCAGCTCTCTTTTTGGCCACCTTTGGACACCAGAAAGCTGCTCTAAGGTCTCCCCAGAGCCTTCTCTTCTCTGGGCTGAACAGCCACAGTTCTCTCTGCCTGTCTTCATAGGAGAGGTGCTCCAACCCTCTGATCACCTCCATGGACCTTCTCTGGACTCACTGCAACAAGTTCAAGTCCCTCTTATGTTGTGAACCCCAGATCTCTATACAGAACTGCAGGTGGGGTCTTGTGAGGGTGGAGAAGAGGGGCAGAATCCCCTCCCTCACCCTGCTGACCACGCTGCTTTGGATGCAGCCCAGGGCATGTTTGGCTTTCTGGGCTGTGAACACATGTGGCTAGCTCACATCCAGCCTCTCACCCACCAGCACCCCCCCACCAAGTCCTTCTCCTCAGGGCTGCTCCCAATCTATTCTCCACCCAGCCCGTGTTTGTGCTTGGGATTCCTCATGCAAGAATTCTATCTACTTGAAAAATTATCTGATAGGGTATCAGCCATCAGCAAATGAATTATAATAATCAGAAAGCATAAAAATATTTGCCAGAGGTTTTGGATCTTTGTACCAACCCAAATGAGGTTCTGAAGACTACACTTGTTTTGGGCCAGAGTCAGAAGAATTGCTGTACAAAAATGTTTAACACCGAAATTCACACAGAGATTATTTTTTCCAAACATACTAGGAACTATATTTTTTAAACCACTTTTAAGTACTGATTCTTTGATTTTGACCAGGCATACCCACAAACTGCTGCACTGCAAGGCTGGGAAACAGTTTGTTAAACCAGGATCTTTGCCTTGGCCAGTTTGGCTGTTTTGTTTCTCTCTGCAGTTCTTGCTATAATAATTGTTCCATCCAGTGTCCAGATGAATGTGTCTAATTCTGGAAGGAGCGTTGTTTTTCTTCTAGCGATGCATTTCCCCTGTGAGATAGGAACACTGGAAGGTTATTGTGGGCTGGAAACCACAGCTTGTTTCGCCAGAAAGATAAATATTATCTATATTTCTTGTTCTTTCCTATGCATTGTATTGTCCTGGAGAGCAGTGGGAACAGTGGAAGGCAAACGGCAGAGACCTTGCCAAGCCCCGTGATGTGATGAATGACTTCTCACATCCCAGGGCCTGACATGAAGAGAGGCCACAGAGGGTCACACTGCTGTTTTCAGATGTTAAAAAGGCTGATCACCTACCCGTTGCTTTCATTTCAAGCACAGGAAGAGCTCCCCCATGCAGGATCCACATGGGAAGACACAGCTCTTCCATTAAGTGTTTCTTGCCAAGAACACAGTCCTCCTGCCCAGATTTTCTGCATCCTCGCTATCTCACTTATGAATATTCTACCAGACTTGTTGAATGATGTGACCACGAACTACCTCTCAGCCATAGGGAGAAAAACATTCCCAGATTTCTTCAAGTCTTCTGGGCAGCGAGTGTTGCGTGCTTTCTCTTTTCCCTTTTCCATCCCTCTTTTCCACTATCATATCCACATGGACAGACAGTCAACCTTCACTGTTCTCCCATACATTCCCAAGGAACAACCTGCATATGCCACTTGTGGACAACCGATATGAAAATCTCTCCAAATCCAAGATGGGGCAGGAACTGCCTGCAGATGGGATGCAGCAGGATGAGGAGGGGAAAACAGCATTTGCTTCTGGATGCATGCCAGCACATGAAAGGGAGCTTGCTTGATGGATTTCCCTGTATAGAGTTTTTTTCTTTGTCAGCTTTTGATTATCTAGCTGCACACTTGAAAATTACACTGGAGAGACAGAAAGAGGAAAACAGTGACGTACCTTATTCCGTGTGTTTTTCACCAGCTGGACCACTCAGTGTACAGCCACATTGCAGACAGGCTCTGGAAGGGGACATGGGATAGGTGCCAGCATCCAGCCCTCCATGTCAGCAAGGAATGGACAGTAGGAGAAATAGACACAGCTGGAGCTGGGGCTGCCAGGCAGACCCTTTTCTTGCCTCAGCTCACTTGGGTCATACCTGTTTATTTACAAAACTACCTTTCAAGTGGACATGGGGAGGAATATGTAACTGTCTAATCTGAGGCAAGCAACATTTTGCTGAGCGTGCTGCAAGAGCTCTTGGCATTTCATCTCAGTCTGGTTTATAGCTCAGTTCCCTCAGCCCAGTGAGCATGGCCCTGTCTCCTGTGGGAAACAAGCAGTCACAAATGAGTACCTGTGAGTAGAAGCCGTTCTGGGAAAAACACAGAGACCTTCAGCCCCATCTCTGAGGATTAATCTGCTCAGCCTGCTGAAGATGACCAAGGGCACTCCAGTTCCCCCCTCCGCTGTACCTTGCAAAAGCAAAGAGAAAAACCAGCAACCACCCTGCGTGGCTGCACGCCCCAAGGCTTCTGCTTCAGGACAGACACAGTGATAGTTTTACACATGGCTTCAGAAATATTTCCAACACCCAGTGAACCCCAACACCCAGAAGGCTGGGCTTATCAATAACGCTTCTCATCTAGCAAAACTAAATCAAATTTTACTCTTGGCATCTCAGTCAAATATTCTGCGCTGTCCCTTGGAGCTGCTCCCCTCCTCTGAGCAGGCAGAGAAGAGAAGGGGAGGAGGTGATGGGGGTGAAGGTATGCAGGCTCACCATCCATCTGATTCTCCCCTGCTGGCACCCAGCCCTTCAGCAAGGAGCTGGGGACAGGCTGTCCCCAGACAGGCACACAACCTCCCTCCTGGCAGTGGAGCAAGGCATCCCCTCAGAGAGGGTCTGTGGGGAGCAGCGGTCCCACTGCAGGGCTAGATACACACCGGGATGTTTGTCACCCCAGGACATGGTAAACTGGGACAGAACTTGGGCATGCACTGAAGCACTTGCACAGGGCAGAGAGAAACCTGCAGCACACGAGATTTTAGGAAGGTCAGTGCAGAAGTCTGAAAGAACGTGGTGGGAGTGGAATGTAAGACTTAGGGTAGTGTAAGGTAAAGCTTGCACCTGAAGGGAGATGGATTTCTTGTCTGCTGTCAGGGCTCTTGCAGGTTAAACTTCAATAGACACAGTCTGGAAAAGTGCCATTGATTTCCCTTCCCAAGGAGATGCTTGTGAAACTCTCACAATCAATATTAATATCAAAGTGCTAGAGAGAAGCAGGGAACAACCACTTCCATTTTGTTCCCAGGACGGAAAAATATGGCAAGAGGGATGTTATAAAGACTGTCAGTCTCCACTTTGGCATAAACACCTTTGGGAAGGGGTCTGAACTCCCTTCCTGCTTCCCAGCAACTTTCACAAGTCACTCATGTCCAGTACCCCAGGACATACCCTGATTTCTAGACTGAGATGATCACATAAAAGGCATTGCTTGCAACAGGTCATGAGGAAACACTAAAAGATAGCAGTCAGGGATATCCTGATTCCCTGGGAAGACCAAGGATCCCCCTGGGGTAGACAGAGGAGCCTTGTGGAGATCTCTACCAGCATGCAAAAACCACATCACCGAACAGCATCCCCAAACAGAGAGCCATGCTGACAGCAGCAGGACAAGGATGAGCAGCCAACAACCACACTGCAGGGAGTCTGGAGTGACGCAGGTGATGCTGAGGTTGGTGAGACAAAGAACAAGCCCACAGGTGCTTCTGCCTGAAGCTAAGCTGAACCCAGCTGCCCAGGAAACACTGAAGCCACAGAGGCAGCAGCCACTCCAGATGGTTGCAGGAGACAGTGGCAAGGAGCCTGTGGCTCCGTGCCTGGCCACTGGGTGCCATCTCCAGCCCCAGCCAAGACCTCTCCAGCTGCAGAAGGACACAGCAATGCCTGGTCCTGGACTGTAGAATAAACAGGTACAAACCCTACTGCCCCCACAAACCCCAGTACTTCCTCTCCATGTGGGATATACACACCCCCAACGTGGTCTTATTAAAGGCAAATGTTTAGGGAGAGATACATTAAAACAAAGCAAGGTCTTCAAAAAACCTCACTCCCTTGACCCTTCTCTTCCCTTTACAAAAAGAGTAAAATGTGTAGCCGTGGGAGGCATCTGAGCACTGAAGGGACCTGGAGAAGGTCCTGTGGGCATGGACCAGACCTGTCTCCATGATGCCACTGTCCATTGGCAGAGCCCAGCGGGAATTGTGTGACGCATGCTATGGCTTTCAATTTCCAGGACTGACCCAAGGGAAGGAGGAATGGAGGAAGACTATCTGCCTAACAAGAAGGCATCATCTTGACAAACTAGGAAGGTCTTTCCCCATGTAATCATCTAGTGTGCTTTGACAGATGTCAAAGATTGCACTTACAGGGTTTGCCCTATGTTTATCCCAGAGGTGAGTCCCAGCTGGTGGGGGGGGGAAGGTGGGAATTACACAAATATTCCAGACATACATTTGCACTCTGTGCACCTTTCATGCCCGATGAAAAGGCAGGAAATGTTAAGACAAAGAAAGGAAGCATGTTAGAAAGACTGAACCTTTCATCAGAGACTATTGAAATTCTCATAACAAGGGCTGGTATGAAAGGTTGCTTATTCTCAGAGGTAAGACAGTGCCATTTCCTCTCCTCTCCATGCAGCAAACACTCATGATGAATCTAAACCACAGCTGTAGGGCATAAGAGACACAAAGCAAATAAAGGTTGCATCTGAATCCATCTCAGCTTCATCACCACGGCTATTATCAGATTGAAAATCATACTTCAGCCAGTCAATATGCAAATACTGTAGTATTGCACCATCATAAAAAGCTACAGTATTTCAAAAGCTGTCGCCTCCAAAAATCCAGATCAAGGCAACAATAAGGCAAATGAGAAATGGCACCAGTCTCGTCCTGTTCTACCTAATGAACCAACAGAGGTTTGGTGAAATAATCAGTGCCGGAAGCATTGGAGAAATGTCCTCCGTGCCACCATGCAATAGTAACCTACTTATAAATCATTTATTGGTCACTTTAGGTCTTGAACATTTATCTCTTGTTTTATATATAAATATACCTCTTTATATATAATTACAAATGTTAATTATTTATAAGAAAAATGCATATTAGAAATTTCTACTTAAAAGCAGTTTGTATGGATGTATTTTGGCAATGAATTCCACAGATAAATTAAGCATATTAGAAAACATCTCTGAACACAGAAATCAGAAAATTTGTGCAATATTCCCACTGAAACAGTATTTTTGCACCCTTTAACTGTTTACAGGTTTTTTTTATTCCTTGACTCCAGTGCTGGGTGACGTGGCACAAGAAAGGTTCATGCACACATGCCAGCCCCCACAGCCAACTCCAGGCCTCGGACAGTGGACTCACTGAGGCAAAGACCATTTTTTCATGTACACAGCCCAGCCCAGCCCCGTCTGCCCTACACGGACCTGCAATACCAACAATGCCGTGTCTGTCCCACAGTCAGATGTCACCTCACAAATGTGGGTCACACCAGCATGCAATGCTGGCTTTGATTTCTGTTATTTGGGGCAATCAAGTCTCCTTTGCAGGGGGGAGCAGCCCCCTGATGAGGGTAGAAAGGATTTAACAGGAGATTACATCTCTTCTGCAAATTTGCAAGAAAGGCTCATTTAGGCCTTTGTGGACCTTCTACCTCCTTTCATCAATCCTGTGCCTGACTACGTCTTTGGCTGGGCCATCTGCTGGTGCTTATGATGCCCATGAATTAGTGATGACAGCCAAAACCGTTGAAGTTTAACATCTTCCCTAGTGAAACATAGTTTATAAGAGGCTGTCAGTTGTGACCCTGCTTACATTTTTCTTTTAAGTTTGTACCCTTCATCAGTTTCTGGTCAAGGGATCCTAAAAGCACAACTCTTTAAAATTTACAGACACACACCACACGAACTTTAGGGCCAGACAAGACCTTCAGAAATATAGACAATCATTGGTCAACATCAAGACCTAGAAACTCATATTCTCTCAATAACATACAAAGTAAGGCTCAGATCTGAGAAATTCAAACGGGCCTCAGTACTTATAAATCAGCCTTCCTTTTGCAAAGCTTACTTTGTGCAAGAAAATCCTAAATACAGCAGAGCAGAGTCAGGGTGTGCTCTGGAGACTGGTGGATGAAGGCATTTTTAGTAAATGCTGACCCAAGATGAAATTTTTATGTGCTATGAAACGCTTATACAGCTGCAAGATATTACTAAGAACCTCAGAGGAAAGGAGAGACTTGAAGATCAAGGGTCTTCCCCATTCCTGATAACTCCCTCACCATTGCTACCTATTGCCAGACTCACATTTTTAATGTAAGTGTCCCTTAAGAGAAGAGTACCAAAATAATCCCTGGAGTTCACTGGACTCCCATGAGCAAAAATTTTTCCACAGTTCTTTAATTTTAAACAGAAAATGTTGGAAATCTCCATTCTTCTGAAGGTCAGAGGAGGGTGTAAGTGAGTGAGATGAAAGGTTTTGAGGGAGTAGCCTGCAAAAGACTCAAGAAGCTGACCTGGTTCTTGGGCTGATGCTGGAAAGCAGAGACACAAATCTGCTCCTCTGTTACCGCTGCAGTAACATAATTTCCTGTGTATTGTTTACTTCTACTGACTCACTAAAAACTCCCTACACTTCAGCACAACTGGTAGAAAAAGTATTCATGCCTGAGTTTCTGCCACTCAGTTGCAACTCTGATTATACCTCAAGCAGCATTACTACTAAAATTCCAGATTTTTTTTTCTTCCCTTCCTTCACCTCAAACTCAAACATGTTTGTCTTTCCTAATGATCTGAACAATAAAAGTTTACAATGAAAATGCCCACCAGAAATGTAAATAATCCTATGAAAATAGGTACTAAGTCACAATCTGTATTTCTAAAATACAATGGTTAGTAACACAGGTGGAATTGGAAAGACTTTAAACAACTTTTTATCAGTCTTGAAAGAGTGCAAAACTACCACTTAAAATAGTTAGAAACTGGTTTTTACAACCTATCACAGCAACGATTCTAGACAATATACAGTATATCTAAGAATAGTAGCAGTCATTGATGGAAACTGATAACACTTGGGGACTGAAGGTTAATCCGTTCTGGAAAAAAAAGAAACAATGGAGAGTGAAATAGAAACTCAAGTCTCATTAAAGAAAACTATTTTAAGGGTAGAATGATGAGTTTTAGCATCAATCATGGGAAAACAGTTCAAAGTTGTTCCTAAAAGATCTAAATTTGAAACCTTGGGAAAAAGGAACTATTTGCAGTGACAGCAAAAAAAAATCTTAAGGGATAAGAACAAATTCAGTGTAAAGATAATCCGTTTGTATTTTTTAAACACTACAAATCTGACTGTTCATTTTGAGCTTTCTGTGATTAAGGTCAGTAAAGACTCAATGTTCAGTCAAGTTTATCCTTATTTCTTTATGCAGTTCCAATGCACTTATCTGCCTGTAAATCATGGTACATGCTCTCAGCACTGAAGGCGTATTGACATGGATTTAAAAAATCAACTACAGATTGCAAATAAACCCAAATGGAGTTGTATAAAAATTTTCAATTTATACTGGGTTTGGCTTGATTTTTTTTAAAATTATATTCTATTCTGAATATTACAGAGGAAAACCTATGAGGAAACCAAAAGAGGATCATCCCTATCTACCAGGAAAACTACAAGCAAGCCAAGCGAGCCCTGATGCTGCTCCCCGAACACGCACCCACCCCTTGGCTGAGAGGAAGCTGAGCAGGTGCCTACATTAAACCAGTGCACACTTTGTCAGTTTGCATTTGAGCAAGCCCATAAGTGCCAGCTCAAGGACTTAATTACATTTGAAATAAGCTAATTCAAGGAATAAAAGTCTGCCAAAGGTAATAAAATTGTTTGCTGATGTATCAAGTCAGTCCTCTATATAAAAGAGAGTATTTATATGCAGTGTAGGTCTGGTCCTATTCAATCAGTGATTAAATATTTACTGTTTGCAGGAATAGGGCCAAATCTGGAGTAGTTTTAAGTATTAGGGGAGAAGTGTTAAATCTCAAAGTATCTAATTTAACTATGCTAAGTAGGGAATATTATTGCCTTTGTTATACTTATGAAATTCAGAGCCACAGGGAAATAAAGCACCAGATTCAGGGTGCCAGAGAAGCCACTTGCAGGAGCTCCTGTGCTTCCCAGGCAAGTGTCTTCTGTAACACATGCTGTTCCTCTCCTGTCATGCTGGGCAGCGCGAGGGACAGTTGGGCAAAGGGCCGAGAGCCTCTGCCACAGCTCCGCTGGCTGCGCAGTGGTTTGACTCCCCCTCTGAGTGCCCAAGGAAACGTCTAAACAAATTAGCAGAAAGTCGGTCGCTGATTTTTTTAATCAGATTTTTTTCTCATCCAGCCCTTGGCATATGGTTGCATCCAATTCCCTCTTCTTTGAACTCGATGTTCTTGGATGCTGCTGTCACCTGTTCCTGTAGAGTGAAGGGGTAGTAAAAGAGGGCCTCACTGGAACTTGCAAAGATTCAGAGCATTTTAGTACGCTCTCTGGGTAGGTGAATTTTTATTGTACATATGTAAATCTGCCTTTGTCCTGTGCTTCTGTGCAGCATATCAAAAATCCTTCTCTGAGTCCCTGCAAGACCACCTTTAAAGTTTTATTTTTAAATGATAAATGCTCAACCAGTACAGACTGGCATTTTTCAGCATCGCTAAACTGTACTATCTAAAATTCCATGCTGCTTCAAATTATTTCTTCAGATTGTATACTCTGGGGTTTTTTTTCTTGTGCTATATTTAACACTGATAATTGTTATATTTAAAAATACTCCAATTACATATTTCAAAATATCTAACTGATTAAGTGTGCTTAGCTCAAGAATATGTTTGCTGCACTGTGCATAGCAAATAGACAGTGCTTCTTGCCGTGGTTTGGCATGGGTAGGATTTTAATCAATGCACGAATTTTAAAAGAAATCACTGTTGCAAGTTTGATACAAATTAGGAGTCTGGCTCACACCGAGGTGTGCCTACACCTTGCACGGTGTAAACAAGTTAGTTTTCAAGTTCGGATTGTGAACTTCCTTCTGTGTTAATCCTTTGAACGCGTCCGATTTCTTTACACTTGCTTAACAAGGTGGCTTTAAAAGAAACCCCGAAATGGTTGGGTTGCCCCCCGCGCAGATGCTGGCCTCTGGCAGCGACGATGCCGGGCCAGCGCCGCGCCAGCAGTGCCTGCTTCAGACGGGAACGCGCAACCGCGGGGCGAATTTTGGCCGGGCAGCGGGGTCAGCAGAGGCTCCGGGGCAGATGCCGCAGGAGCTGCTGGCTCCCCGAGCGGGCCGGGCGCGGGCGAGATGCGTAGGGCCGGGGAGCGGGGCGGCGGCGGCTCCGCAAAATCTGAGAGCGGACAGGGAGAAATCCCACGAGGCACAGAGGTAAAGGCGCCTCATTTTGCACGGTCAGACGCGAAACAGCGAAGAAAAACCCACCCTTGGCCACCTGAAAGGTCTGGGGCGCAGCTGGGGCGCTGCTCCTAAAGCTGGTGCTTCAAAATTCAAAAACCCCTTTAAAAGGGCGAGCGGCAGAAGAGCGTCCCTGGAGAAACAACCTGTGTCCCTGCTCCTCACCCTGCAGGACAAGCCGGACAGCCCTGCCCGCCGCGCTCCCGCTGCCCCGCCCGCAACAAGCCTCGATCCCTAGACCAGCAAAGGGTCTTAAACACCGGCTGCAGGCTTGGAAAACACGGCAGCAGCGAGGAAAGGGGTGATTCTGTTATTTACGTGGTTGAAACATAATATCAAAATTCCAGCATTTAAAACAGTGCAAAATGGAATACCCAGCTTCTTTTTCCCCTCTGCACATCTGTGGTTCAGCAGGTTGAATGCAATTTGTCTAACCTGAGTGTGTATTATGGGCTGTAAGATCTAAGGGTCTAAGGAAAAAGAATTATCTGGTGAAGTCATATAACTTACATATGTGGGTTTTTAGAAAGGGTACCAGTATTTTAAAATTAAAAGTTTCCTATGTATTTAGTAAAACTATATCATTTAAGCTTTCAAATGTTTAGAAAATTTCAGTTAGAATCTTCACAAAACTCAACTATTCAATAATTTACATGAAACTTAAATTCTGAGTTGGAACACATGAAAGTCAGAAGTTTAATTCCATCTTTAGCCAGGGACTATCCTACAGTATCTGGTTTTGAGCAAGGTGTTTTAAATAAATATTTGTCATTTTCTGTGATTTCCAGCTGCTTACTGCAGAATTAGCTGTTATTATTCTGTAGCACTGCAAACTCCAAACAGACACAAAGAGAGAAAGATTAGTGAATATAGCCTTAAGCAATCTCCCACCCTTATGAATTAAAAAATGTTTCACACATGGAAGTTTTCTCTACAGAGAAATGGTGCTGAGGCTGTTGCACCGCACAGTGCTGCTTTCCGGGGGCACTCTGCAGCCGAAAGCAGGTTCCCACAGTGGTGTACCTGCCTGCGAAGCCCCACTCAGCCCTGGCCTGTGCCCCTCACCCAGTACAGCCCCCAAGCAGAGACACTACTTTGCGAACAACTTTGCCTATTCTTTCTTGTTCATTCTCCTTCGCCTGGGCGCCTACAGAAAGCAGGTTTATTTATTAATTCTGGGCACGACCTTCCATCTCCAAAGCCACCTGTGAGTGCCTGACCCCCGGCTGTCGTCCGTGGCCCCTGCAAGGGAGCAACAGGCTGGCCGACTGCCGCGGCCGCGCCGGGCCGGTCCTCGCGGTGACGCATCGCGGTGACCCGAT
>WEIT01029606.1:21612-51455 GCA_013389985.1 Dryoscopus gambensis | reverse complement strand
GGCAGGGGCGGCCCCTCCGCACCCGACGAAGGCTGCGCCGTTCCCGCCTGCCGCTGCCGGGGTGCGGGGCACGGAGCTGGGAGTGCGAGGGCTGGGAATAATTTATTTCCCCCGGTGCCGGGGTGGGAGGGAGGGGAAGGTCCCTCCCCTCCTCCTCCGCCTCCTCCTCCGCCGCCGCCCTCTCCTCCTGCTCCTCGCTCTGCGCGCCGGTGTGCGGTGCTGCCGCCGCGGACACGGGGGCTGCGAGCCGGGCTCTGCTGCCCGCCCTTTGTCTGCCGCCGGGTTCCTGTCCCTGCCCTGTCTCAGCCCCTGCCCTTGCGTCCACGCCCCAGCTTCTGCCCCTGGCTCTGCTCCCGGGTCCCAGCTCCTGCCCCAACCCTTACTCCCCACCCTGACACCTGAGTCCCTGATCCTGCTCCCTCCTTGTTCCCTTGTCCCTGTCTCTCAGCCTCAACCCAAGTGTCTCTCCTTCTATCACTTTATCCATCCTTTTGTCCCTCTGCTCCCTGTCCTTTACCCCTCTCCATGTCCTTGTCCCACTGTCCCTGCCCCTGTGCACCTGCCCCATCCCCTTTTTGCCCTACTTCTCTGCCCTGGTCCCTGTCCCTTTGCCTCAGCCCCAACTTCTGCCCTTCTACCCCTGCCGCTGTCCATGTCCCAGCCACAGCCCTGCCTCTGCTGTACCTGCACCCACGGCTGGGGAAAAGTGAGATTTTTACTTAAACCTTCTCGACTTCCATTTCAAAATGATACACATGCACATGCATCCTCAGAGGTGGGTCGGGCACCTCTGGGGGGAGGGTGGGGGGGGTGCAGTATGAGTCCCTGGGGAGTGCAGGTCCCTGGGAGAAGGCTTCAGCTCCCTGAGAGTGTGTGCCCAGGCCCTTTATACCAGCAAGAGGGGCAAACCCGGTGGAGACCAGAAGGGGAATGAGAAACTGAACATAAAACACTGGCAAGTTGAGCAATTAATAAAAACATAAATTTGTAACAAAATGCGACTGACAGAGGGACCACAGCATCAGGAGATGGGAGCAAATCCACAATGGTTTAAAGCATCCACCATGCTGCTACTGGATCCCGCCCAATGGCCGGAGACAGCCGGGGTGAGCGGTAGTGACATGATGTAATCGGAAAGGAGAGCCTACCTGCCAGCATTTTTGAAGTGCAAAACTGGCACGGTCCAGGGGCTCCCTCCTGGATTGGTTTCAGTGCCAGAGGGAAAGATTCCCTCCACGGACGCACAAGCCACATGGATGGCACCACGCAGCTGCCCTACGTCCGTGCAGGCTGCTTCCCTGGCCCACCTCCCACCCAGCTGACAGAGAGCCCGTCCGCAGTGGCCCGGGGGACATCCTTGCCATCTGCCCAACCTGCCTTTTCCGCTGGCTCTGCATCGAGCCTGAGTTCACTGCCACCAGCAAAACTTTGCTGTGTTTCCTGTCTTACTGGGTGGTGCCTCACTAGGGATGGAGTGAGGTGACGTCCCTCATCAACCTGGATGGAGAAATGCACTGCCTTTGCTGTAAAGACAAAAGGCACCGGTAGTGCATCATGTAGGGGATGGGACACCTGTCCCACCACTGGCCCCTGCTGTGGAAACTGGGCTTGGCAGCAGCTGGTGAGGAGTCAGTTTGGCTCTGAGACTTCCTTTTTAGGGGGTTTATTTGTTTTTCAGCTTTGGGTATTTGTTTGCTTTTGTGGTTATTTTTTAGCATCTGTGCCTCCTCCGTATATTTCAATGCTTCTAAAAGTGACAGACTAATAATATAATTTCCTCATGCCAAAATCTCATGCAAGCAAAAGCTGTGCAGGCTCACTGGTGAAACCGCTGCCAACGGGATGTCTTCTCCCTCGTGCACTCCTGCTTCCCTCCAGCACGAGCTCGCCAGCGAGGCCAGGCCATGCCAGAGCAGCTTCGGCTGAGCAAACACACCCTGGCTCGTGCCTGCTCTACCCAGCAGCCATAGAAAGTTGGCCAGTCGTTTTAGAGGAGGCTGCTAGACATAGCCAACTCTCTTGTAAAAAAAGAAAGTGGTAGGGAAAGGGGGTGATGAGGTCCCACTGCTGTAGCAGGAGGGGGTGCCATCCGTCTCTGTCAGGATGCTACTGTACCAGTTTCCAGCACTGCCTTTTCATTTTTTTTTTCAAGAGATAATTCCCTAAATAATCTTGGGACCATGGGATAACTAATCTGCCAGCAGATTTTGGGGCTCAGAGTAGCACTCCCTGAAGTCACAGGGATTTGGACAGGGCCCATGCTGATGAATTTTACACAATTTTCTTTACTTGCAGCTGCTTAGTATCCAGAGCAGCCAGGACTGTTAGTGCAGCCAGCACACCTCTTTCTCCTGGGAGACATGTGTGTCACTTACCAAAAGGGACAGTCAGTAAAAGAAGGTGAAAAAGAAACAACTCCACTTGGAAGCCCTTTGCTTCTCCTTGGTAACCTCCATCCTCCATTTCTTTATGTTATGCCTTACTCTCTCCTTTCTCCTTTGCTTCTTACACTTTCACGAGATCTCTAACCTCTTCTTCACTGGGCAGAATGGGGAAGTGCCACGGTCATGGCCTGCCATCTCATCCATGCCCTGTTGGTGGGGAATCCAGCAGACACCCCAGACTGCTGATATTCAAGGACACAGGATTCAAAGGGACCATTAGGGACCTCAAACCCCATTCCCTGCACCCTCCAGAAATAACGTAATAGACCTTCATTCCAGACAAGACACCTGCCTTTTCAGACCCTACACGTCTAGCTCAAATAGTGCTTTCTGAAATTCTCTTGCACATTTCAGGCTCATCTTTGCATAGAGGAGTGATCCTAGTGGTGCCCATCATCAAAAACCAGGCTACTGCAGAAGCCACAAACCCCATGATTTTGCAATGAACCTACAATAGCAGGAAGACATTTGCTGAGATATTTGTCAGGAGCCAAAGCTATGACCAAGCCCTGTGCATTGCGGGGAAGGAAGAAAAAGAAGCTTCCAGACTCTGCCAGTGTTTCCCTAAAGGAAAATTTATTCATAGCCCCAACTCCAGCACAATCTCTCTGATACATGCATGATTTACCCATAACTGACCCCAAATCCTTTCCTGGTGTGGAAGATTTTGCTATGACCCCAAGGAGCACCAGCACACCCTACTCAGCCCCTGTCCCTGAGCACCTCCAACACTGCTGGGTATGGAGGGAGCCTCCCACCAGGCTGTCCCCATCATCTCACAGGGGGCCGGCCATGTCTCAGTGAGTTTTTGCATTGGCTTCATATCCCCTCACTCCTCTGAGCAAACACAGTATCTGATTTTTGAAGGTGAGGGGTTTATGAAATATCTTTGGCCAGAAATTTTCATATCTCTCCCACTGACAGCAAGGATAAGATATTATTATTAATAACATCAAAACAACTATTTAAGAACAATGTCTAAGATCAACCCTCCTGGAACAGAAATAAAAACTTGTAAAAATCATAATAATCTTTATTTTCTCTCTTCTCTGATCCAAGTTCTTAGTCTAAATTACAACTATTCCCTGTGAAAGGCAGGACCTACCTAATACTGCAGGATGGAGGTTACCATGAGCTTTCACCCCTCATGAAGTATGTTTTTTAACACAGAAAACAACGAGGAATAAATTGAGATGAGAACTGAGTAAAGACTGTTGTCTGTAATGGAGAATGCAATAGGTGGAATGTAAATAATTACTTAGGAGGTACAGGCCTCTTTCAAGCATGAGTGGTGGTGGGAAATCACAGCACAGATGGACATGGCTGCAGTCCATATTAATTTAAGGAAGTGATTATTCAGGCAGTAGAGCTGCTCACTTCATTCAGGGAGAGAGCTCACACCCCAAAAGCAGAATTGAAAAACATTAGCAGGTGAGTAGCTGCTTTATCAATGTGACCACAGCAGATAATCTTGAAAAGATAGGAGCAGGTTGGGGAACTATTAAGTACCATGGAGCAATAAGGGGCTTTGTCTGAGCTCCTTGGGTCTGGGCAAAGGCTTTTGTGGAAGAATGTAGAAAAACACTCTTGTCACTGTCACCATGTGGAGAGTCCTGATGCAAATCTTGTCCCCTGCTTTCAGCAGCTTTCTACGACAAAAATTAAGGAAACTGCCTAGGGTTTCTAAATAATCAGCTGCAAATAAGAGTGAGCCATGGAGCACCAAATTGCACGTATCATTTATCCATTGTGGTATAGCATGTAACATCTGAAAGCAGGACAGCAAACTGGGGCACTTTTGATCTTCCCACTCTAATGAAGATATACAGTGGACTTTCCAGAGTCAGATTTTTCCACCAAGTCTTTATTTTCTATTCATCTGTACAAGCACTCAGTGTTCTCTTTGTGTGTCTTTCCTCTTGACAATCAGATGTACACATAAAGCAGACCTCAACAAATTGTTGAGAGCGACCTCTCCTGCCCACCACAGCGGGTGGACTGTCAATCCACCAATGTACTTCTCCCTCAGGCTGGAAAGGCCTCCCTCAGTCATCCCAAGGTGTGTGGGATCTCTTCATACTTCCAGTCAAGGAAAGAAATGGGGAAGATGGGTCTGACCATGCTACAATAAGATGGACCCCCTCTCTTGGGTCTATCAGTGAAGCTGAAGCTTCAGTATAAGTAAAGTTTGGCTTCAGCAAAGTGGAAACCTCTGACCTGTGAATGATAGACAGGAAAATTAAAAGTAATTAATAGCTAACTGATCTCGCTTTTTCTTCCAAAACAAAGTCTTCAGTTCATGCAGCCTCCTTGTTTTCTTCTTCTATTTATGCAGGGACTTACCAGAGAGGCCTGGCACTCTGGAGTTGCCTTGGCCATGCCAAATAACCCTTCGGGATGAATCCCTTTTTTGTGCACAGGACTTGTCACAGTCAGATAATAAAGCAGTCTTGCCTTGCCAGTTACATGAACTTTGCTCTTAAGCAGAGCCCAAGTAATTTCTAAACAAAGGCCTAAATGTGAAATTATAGGCAACTTCCATGCCTATGTTATTACGAGATCCTAATTTTTTCTAGGGTGGGAACAGTAGCAGCTGTTTGGCTGCTCCATTTTCCAGTGGGTTGCTGGAATATGTACCGTCTATAAACTGACATCTCATGATTTCATCTGAAAATAGAGTATCTAACTTTATACATTTTTCTCTCTCTCTTTTTCTGCATTTCATTCAAATGTCTTTGAACTTGTATTTCTTTTATTGCTTATTAACTCTATTGAGGTATGGATATAAAAGAGAATATTAAAAGGCTTTTCTTTTTCAGAAAGGCATTTCTTTACAAACACTGTTGATGCTATCAAATAGGTGAGCCTAAACCCTTAAATTTACTATTGATCTTGTAGCCATTAAAAAGAATATAGTATTTAAAAATAACTCGATACTGGGGAACAAGTGTTTAAAACTTTCTATTGTCTGGCCTAATAATAGCACTTAAGGGCGAATATCTTCAAAGAGTAGAAAGTTTTTGTGTTCAATATCTTATATATTTTATGGGAGTTCTTTAGAGATGTAAATCTAGAGATTTAACTCTCTGCTCATGCTTAGGAAAGTGTTATCTATTGTTAATAAAAATAAAAGTTGATGAAGAAATATACACAACATTCATGATGGTTCTTGCTTTCCTATGTTTCTAATTTGTGTGATCTTTCCCTTAATGTACTGTTTTGGATGAAATACAGGCATAGGAATAGACTTTTGCCCGTTTCTGATCCATGGTGCTGCTGTGCCCTATTAGCACTGTGTGAGAAGCATCCCTAAGAATATTTAAGGGAATTCGGCTTGGCTCTGGTTATTTACAATTCCAATGTTCAACCTTGTTTTACAAATCTGATTTTCAATGTACATTAAATACACACATCTTACATAAAGAGTATTACACACAAGTATTACAAGAGTAATACAACAAGTATTCATGTCCATGACTGCTCTGTCCTACTATCCACTGGCTGCTCTGGTTTTCCATGAAGAAATGATGGGTATTTAACCATGCTGCATCTGCATACTGACGTTTCCAAGGCTTTCATTAACTTGCAAATATTTATCGTGGGTAGCCTTTATCTGAAGAATTTTTTAAATGTCAGTGGCCACAAAAGAAACTCTTAGTCCATTTTACTGCCTAATTTATCTCTCCGCTTTGCTATTCTAACTTGAGTAACCCCAAGGACCCAAGGTACACAGGGCTAACAGGCCAGGACAGTTTTAACTGTTTCCTTTGTGAAGCAAAGTGGGATGTAAATCCTGTGGAAGTCTATAAAAGATATTCCTTCTGCTTTATTTAATGATCACTAAACTTCAAGAGCCTCAGAAAAGATATTCCTTCTCTTTCATTTAGCAATTGCTAAACTTGCAGAGAGCTGGAAACACATTTTACTGCAGGTTTAGGGGGTTTTCCCTAATCATATCTGCATTTAAAATGCATTTAAAATATACAGTTGGTGTGAGTGCATGTCAGTGGACCCGAGCGTGGAGACGCAAGATTCAACGCTTTTATCTAAGACACACAACTGCAGCCCGTAGGGCTGCAAGCATTTTGTAGGATATATTTTGTTTGCCTACTGGCTACTGCAAAAGCTCTCCAGCTGCAGCTGCAAATACAGTCCTAGCAAAAGCTGAATGGTGGTTGCACCAAAGCTCTTTAAAATATCCACAAATTTTGCAATATTCCGAGGAAATAAACTGAGGATAAGCGGGTGTCCCACTGCCGGGGCGGACATGCGGGAGGATCCTGTTCCCGGGCAGAGACCGGGCTGCAGGATCCATCCGCCCGCCCCCAGGCTCCCTGACCCGCAGCCCGGTGCGGGACAGACACGGGGGTGTCACAGCTCGTAACTTATGAGAGACCCGGTCACAGGGGCCACTGAATTCTCAGATTTGTTTTTCAGCCCATCGACATAGGGGTTAATGTGTTGCCCACCCTCAGTGATTGAGTTGCTGCATTTATGCACTGAACTAAATGTCTTTTTTTCCATTTTTTTTTCTTTCTGTGTTTAAAGACGATCTTTCTAAGTGGGAGTGGGAGCCTGGCTCTGGCTTTTGACATGAACGGGCTCCCCACAGCGGTCCGGCAGCAGAGGCTGGCTGAGCACCAAGAGAGAGGCACACAGGATGAAGGTAGGGGTGTTCTGCACAGCCCTGCAGGATGGTTGGGGAGTGCAAAGGGCCCGTGTGTGTGTGGGTGGGTGTGTGGGGGGGTGGGTGTGTGTGTATGCGCTCTCGTGGGCCCTGGTGGTCAGCACTGGCTTGGCACGTGCAAGGGGCAGCTGGACGTCACCAGCAATAAGCCTGACCCGTGGAGGTGCGCACGGCAAAGAGCCACCTCTGTCTCAGTTCAGGAACCCTTAAAGCCACACACATGTGGGCCCAAGCCTGAAGATAATGACACATGGGTGTAATGGTATGGGTGATGTGAGATGGATGATGCCGCGATGAAAACATGGGAACAGAAAAGAATTTGTGGGTAACTTTTCTTCTTCCCAGCACACTTAATTTATTGAAATTATCTCATCAGAGCCTTGCACCTCCAGAACTGCATAGTCATACTACTTTTATTTAATTCTATCTGCTTGCAAACTGTAAAATTAGTTGTTTTTCAGAGCAAGCACTATCCAAGAAATACATTACAACAATAGAACACAGGGCTAGTGTACAGTCACCCTGTGAATGCAATAAGAAAGTTGGGAATTGAACTTACACTTCAGTTTTGAGCCACAAGATGACTTTTTCAACTGAAATAAGACTGGTTGGAAAATTAGATTCATAGGTTAATTTAAAATAATCTTAATTCTTACTAGCAGCAAAGCAAAGTATTAAGATAAGCAGAATATTATAGAATAAGCAGATAGTTTTCATTATTCCAAATCCTCCACAAGAAGTCTAAAATTCATCACTTATGAGTCAAATATTCCTCCCAGCTCCCTTTAAGAAGGTCACTGAGAAGCTGCTCAGAGTGATTGTCAATGAAAATATCTTGTATAATATAAAGTATAAAAGAGACCACAGCACCTTTATGCCCAAGAGGAATCGCAGTTATACTGCTAAGGAGCGATCCAACCATTGTGAGAGAACTACCAGGTTCCCATCTCTGCCCTGAGCTTCTGTTGGAGAAATCTGTTCCTCCATGTCTCAGTGTCACAGTTTTAAGGCGAGACTGTATCAGCTGGCCCAGGATCGGCAGCAGGCTCAGGGTGTGACTGGGGTAGATAATGGGCAGCGCTACCAAGCTCCCTTTACAATAATGATATGGTCTGTGTTGGAGTCTGTTCGACAACTTTTAAGTGCAAAGGTGCTCCTGACATGGTCCCAGTGCTCGGTGAGGGGGATCATAGGGGACGCTGAGCTCCAGATGAGGGCTTTCTGGCCAACTTACAACCTCCTTTTATGACATCTGAAAGATTTCCAGTGCCAGAAACTCTACTGCTCTCTCTTAAAGAGAGACTCACAGCAGAGGTGTCTCCCTGTGAAGGCACACCAGCTATGAAGAGGTCTGCTCTTACCTGTCTCTTCAATAAGCTGAGCAGATCAAGTTCTCTAAGTCCAATGAGCTGCCTGCTTACTCTTCCACACCTTGGTAACCCCTCAAGAAACACTTGTCAGGGAGCAGCATCCCCAGCAGCTGTGGGTCCTCCCATTTCATGTATGACACAAGGCACAACAGTGTGAAGAGACACAACATTCATAAAACGGAACAGGCTCTTGGAGAGCTGCCATGGAGGGGAGGGGATGACCTGTGAAAGTGGTGTCTTAAAATATGCTGCTGGGTCTTTGTATGTTGACTTGTAACAGGTTTAAAGATTTCTGCTGTTATGTGGGTGTTTGTGGAGTTGGAACAAATCCTAGGGTGTACCTGTAGATCCGTGCTCATCTTTACATTTATTCTGTTTTCTCGAAGTTCATCTGAAGCTCCACAGGATGCCCCAGCCCCTCACAGCAGACCTTGGTAACCTTAGTGCAGTTCCACTGCCCAACTTCATATATCCACATATGAACTTCTGCTAGTAAATAGTAGCTGCTTCTACAGTAAAATCCATGATCAGTCTGAGTGCCTGTATGTCCCTACAGCCCTGTCCTGCCCCTGGTCCATGCAACTAAACTGTCAAGGTGCCTGCTGTGCCATGATCTTCTTCCTGAGATACTTCTGCTATGTGGAAGAAATTCTCAGGAGTGTGAACTTTTTTGTCTCCAAAATTCTTTCTGAAAGGATGTGTGACGCAAGAGCGCATGACATCAGCCTGTGTCACTAAGGAGGAGCCAGGTGATGTCTCCAAAGTGACCTGGGGAGACTTAGTAACTCACATATCCTCCCCCTCATGCTCTCAGGCGGGGCTGGGGGCACAGCATTGTCTCTGCCACTTCGTGGTCAAAACAGCCTTTATCAGCTGCCACAGGGGCTCGGAGCACTGCTCCTGGCAACATTATCTGGCTCATTTCTTGGCCTTTCTCTTGCTCCTCCTTCCAGTAAGATAAGAGGAAAGGAGTTATCTTCATTAGCTGTACACACAGACTTAATTCCTCACCACAGATCTGGAAATCCTGTGTTTCCAGGCATGGGTGTCACTCCCACACTGCTGCAGGTGCAGCTGCAGAAGCAGCCCTGTCCCAGAGCTGCTGGTGGTCTCTGCTCTGTGACCAGCTCTGCCTGTCCACTCTGCCGCCCTCCTCACCGAGTGAACAGCCACGGCACCCAGGGCTGGGAGAGAGACCAATGGCCATCTGACCTGGAGGCTCCCAATGGGATTTTTACTGCAGAGGTACCACCACCACTGTGACCAAGTGTGAAATGAACACAGCTTTGGTTTGCTGGAGGAGCGGAAAACTCATCTCAGCCTGCAGCTGAGATGTCTCAGCTTTGTCCTGTTACGGCTGCACATCTGCAGCTCTCCTGCAGCTGAACACCCGTGTCCCACCCAGGGAGTGGCCCAGGGAAGCACTTCCTTGGTGAAGCCAGAGCGGTTGCATCCACCTACCAGCAGCCTGGCTCAAAATTAAAGGATGTTTGTCAAATATTTGAGAAGCCTTGAATGGAAAAAATGTAGAAATGCATAGTATTCAGGTTTTTAGGTTTTGTTGGTTTTTTTTTTTTCCCTTTGGCAAATGGCCTAGAAAAGTAACGAAAAGAGACAGAAATGCCAGAAAGTAAACCACCTACTGTTGACTCCTGGAGATAAACCAGAACATTGTTCCAAGAAGCAGAATGCTGCTGTCATTTCTCCTGGAAGTGAAGAGAGCATCGCCCAGTGCTGGGGAGGGGGACGAGGGAGAGAGAAAGAGAAATGAGTGGTTCAGACAGACCTCTCAAAGGGGAGTCAAGGTAGTGCCTTTAAATGTGTTTGGCAGGGAGCAGAACAAAGCACGATGTCACGTATTTAGAAAAATCATCGCTGCGGGAAGTTAATGTAGCTTCAGAGACACTTGCAACATTTAGCGGGTTACAATAGTTTGTTGTGGATCATTATAACTCCCACTCCTGAGGAAAGATCTTCTGGGTATGAGTCATGGGGACCCTGCCTGGCTGTGTTATTCTGTCCCATGGCACCCTATTGTCTATTGTATTTTCTCCTCTCGACACCAAAAATGCAAGGACTGAACCAGAGAGACTGCAGTTTGCTTCTGCTACTCCTTGTGCTATTTTAGTTCAGTTTTTGCAATTTTAGTTCTTTTGAGTATAATGGTGAGTTTTAAGCAAGATGCATCTGTTTGATTTATACTATTTTGTGCTTACTAAAGCCCAGCCCTGTCACTAATGAAATTAACATCAGGCTCAGAAAGATTTGACCTGTTATGTGGGTAATAGCAAGGTTACAACATTGAGTTTCTCTCTGTTTTGAAGATTATTGGCCAACAAAACATAATCCTGGGGAAAGAAGCACAAAATGGGCTTGTGGGCTTTGGCATAGCTGCTAAAACAAGTCCTGCAATGGCCCCTGCCATGCCCTGCCCTGCCCTGCTGCTAACATCCCTCTGTTCTCCAAAACAGAGCTGATTCAGCACCTACATCTCTGCTGCTCCACCCTTATGCCCCAGCTTGAGCTGACTTGGGCAGATATTTTCTGCTGCTGACACCATTAGAGCAGCAGTAACCTCTGGCAGCCAGGTGGGAGACAGCTCCATCTTCACCCGCCGTCGCTGTTTGCTTCACTGCCCATGAGCTGAAGCCCTGAGGAGCTGAAGCTCCATTTGCAGCTGAAGCAAGCTGTGGAAAGTCAGCAATTCACCTTTCTCATATTCTTTAGGGATAAAACAACAAAAGCAACAAAAGATTTAATATAGCAATGTGTTGAGGGAGTTAGATTGTGGAAATCACGTATCCAATAACTCACTGGCCAGTAGCGGGAACTATTGATGGCATTTTTACTCATCACAGTCAGCTGAATTAAATTTCCTTAACGGCCACTTCCCAGCCACAATCGTCACTTTATTTCTTTGTGTTTTCACGCAGTTCACCTGCTGAGAGGATGTTACCCATCCGCCTTCATGCTGCTGGGTAGCGGATGCTCCCAGGTGGCAGAGGAATGCTGTATCTCATTCCTGCCCTCCGTTACAGTGACACACATAACAAAACCATTGATGAATTGTATTCTTCCTGCAGGCTACTGGGTCTGTGAAGGATCAAAGTAAAAGTACATCTTCATGACTCCCGGTGCTTAAGGAAAGTCATAAATAACGGCAGTGCTGTGGCTGTGTATAGATTCTGTGCCCAGGGACAAAGCATTTCACAAACGCAGTTAAGAAATGTTATTCATATTTTATACAAAGGGGAACTTACAACCCAGACAATAGGTAATATTTTTCGTTCCATGTGCCCAATGTATTGGAACAAAAGCTATTTTGGTAATATCCCATTTGGCACAGCTCTGCAACATGCACTCCAGTGTACAGCTCCAGAGCTGTTTCCTACTGTGGGTTATGACTCCTCTGAGCAAAATTTCTGGGCTCAGCACTATGACTGGAGGCACATCAGTGCTCTTGTATACTGGTATGAACGTGTCATAGTAAATTACTTACTGGGTGAATAAGGCATCCAGCCCTTTTAAGCCCCTGTGTAGGCTGAAACATTGGGACTGCACATCCTGAACAGGGCTGGGGTTGCTGGTTCATGACTTGGGGCACACTGCCTCAGCATTTTCATTTCACCTTGGCCTAAACAGCTCTTGTGAAGCAAGGTGATGGGGACCATCAGCTCCCAAAATGTGTGTGCAGCCTTTGGGGCTCAGGCCAGTTGGCTCAGGACATGCTCAAAGGACATCATGTGCAGGGTGACTTGGAAACCCAGTGACTAGTGCAGGAAGCTGGAGGCAGAGGGAGAAACTGGAGGGGATGACTTTGTTCTTTGTTTGAAATAGTATTTTTCCCACTCTGATTAAACTGCACTGCAGTTCATTAACTATTCAGGTGTTGTCTGCTCTTTGCAGAAGGAAATGCGATATGACAGACTATTTAACAAGTTCATTTTGAGTACAAATTGTGTTTAAGGCAGCAAAAAATATTACCTCATGTAAAACTTGGGTCGGTGTAATTGCAGGTCTGACTGCTTTGAAGATGAAAAACCTCTTTCTTAATTCAAGGTAAATGTAGCAGAAATAATGTTTGGAAGAGAGGTGCAGGTAGGTACACACCAGGGAGTGCAATTTTAATATCCTGAGTACAAGATTTTTTAAGTCTTTGTCTGACCCGCATTAACACAATTGCTTACATTTCATTTGCCACATTCATCTTTGTCGGTTTCTTGTTCCCCTCTGTAATTTGTTTGCCTGTGTTTACTCGTGTTCATCTCTAGCGCTGATGCTCTTGGCCCAGTTCACGTCTCCTCGGAGGCCCAGCACTGACCCTGTGAGTGCTGCAGGGTGAGGTCCAGCTCAGTCCTCCACAGGCAAAGCACTTGTGGGTCCTCCAGTCTGCCAACATGGGCACTTCTTCAGTACCAGGAGGATACACCGTGTGATCCAGCCTCCGGATACTTGCCCTTAAAACTATGCAGTCAGACCAGGAGTTCATTAAACAGAAGGCAGAAGGTAACTGCTGACATGCTCTGAAATTTAGGGCTGATCCACATGTGATGCTCCAGCTGTGCTGTCAGAGCACTCCCATGTCCGGGGTCTATCCTGGCAGCATCTCAGTCCTGCTCCAGGGCACTGTGGATGACCACCAGGCTGGGCCAGGCTTCTGCAGGAGCCAGAAGCCTCCTGTGAGGTGCTCTGACCTGCCATTTGAATATGGACTCCAGCACTGTGGGAGTCACAAGCCCTTTCCTCTGTGCTCTGCAGGTTGGGTGGGTGACAGGGTGCTAGTTTCAACACAGGAATCTTTGCTCAAGCAATGTACCCGGAGCGGGCAGGACCTGGAAGGGACGTGGGCTGAGGCTCCTGGAAACCCTGTGCTGAAGCACTTTGCTTTGTGCTTTTGCCATCAAGGCTTCTAAGCCTAAGACTCTGCGGAAGGTGGGCACCCTCCTCACCACTGACTCACAGAGCAGGCAGGAGAACTCCAGCTTTGCTGATCTTTTCTGAATACTGAGCTACATCCAGATGGGACAGCCACCAAAATGGGGGTGGGCTTTGGGAGGGAAAGGCACAGTTCAGCCAGGAATTCAGATAACATCAACGGCCTGTGACCCTCCCAACTTCACTCAGTGGCCCCAAAATACCATCACTAAACATGGTCAAGCCAAGAGCTGCTCCCCAGGCTGGGTCTTGTCAGTCTGTTTGGCTCCTCTGTTCTCTACACCCACCTACCTCCCTGGTTTTGCTTGCTCTTCTGCCAAGCTCTGTAGAGGGGTTCTGAGCACCCCATGAACTGCCACAGAAACTTCTTGAAAATTTGAAAACCCGATGATTAGCTATAACATTCCTTGTTGTAGTAACTCGATTTTGTGCTGTTTACTGAGTCTCACGTACCTCATGATTCAATGTTTTGTAAATTTAGCTTTCTCCAGCTTCAGCTGATGTGTGGATGCAGACACTCTTGGATGCTATTTATTCCACAAGTGAGAAACGACTTGATAATTTATGGATTGTTAACCCAAAGTTGTACAGGTTTTTACCTCAGGGAGAGAATAAATACATGTCTCATTTCAACACATTTTAGACAATGTGCTCTTTTTTAATGGCTTCCTTTGATTTTACTCTGAAATATGTAGACACTTCCTCCTAGGATTCTCATGTGGAAACTTCATGCTGTTCTGTCAGGCTGCATATTTTCCCCCTGAATTTCTTAAAGAAGATCTCGCTTATCTGAATTACAAAGATGTTAACGTTGTGTTGTCACTGTGAATACGGAGTTTAGGCAAAGGTTTTATTCTTATTAAGAAATGGAAGAGTTGGAGAATAATTACTGCATTGTCAATGTGAAACTTATGGATGTTTAAAATGAATCAGAACACATTTACTTATTTATAGATGTTGAAATTAGAATATGCATTAATCTGGAAGTAAAAGAACTTGCACAAACAGCTGTGAGGTGCAGCTGAGATTATGTGCACGCTCTTCGTACCCTAAAATGAGAATATAGCTGTAATGGATACAGATTGGTGTGTTGGTTGAGGAATTTTTAGGCAATGGCATTTGACATTAGAGTTCAAGGATGGAAAAGATTTATTGATCCATGAGTTAAAGGGTGACCCTGGTTTCCCCTCTTGTTAGTGCTCTGTAGGTTGCATTTAAAAACTGTACCATAATGAATCCTAAGGCTCCAATAAATGTAAATCTGTCCCTTGATAGATCACAGGCGAAGAAAAGCCGGGAGAAGATGCTTAGCTCCACCACCTGTTTAATTTAGAGGGTATTTTCATCAGATTAGGGCCAGCATTGTAGGGTTCATCCATTTTCACTTTCCTGATAATATAATTTACTTTAATCTATAAGGACCTCCCAGGCTAATATTTGTAAACAGTGATTGAAGTCACAGGTCAACATCAACATACAAGATGTCAAACTGGACAGGAAGTTTTATTGTGCCACTGAGCTCAGGTTTGCATTGCTAAGGTAATTATTAAACCTGGGATAAACAGAACTTTGGTCCCATGTGTGTTTTTAAATGATTGGTAACAGTTGATCTTACAAAAATGCCATTTTGAAAAGCCATTCTCCATAGGAATTCATTGTGTCAACATGTCAGGTGTCCGGTGCAAGGTTTAGCAAAGTAAACTAGCCCATAGCAAAGGTGCTGGCACGGGGTGCTGTGCAAGGAGCTGCAGGGCCTCCTGTGATTCCCAGCCAAGAGGAGTGTGAAATGTTCATCTCCCAAAGGAGAAAGCAATTCACTGACATCTGTGCTACTGATTAGCAAGAAAAGGTGACCGTGGTCACCTTTTCTTGCTAAGAGTAAAGAGTAGATGCGTAAAAGGCTAAAAATGTGCACTGTAGAAATGCAGCAGGACCTCTCTCTCATCAGAAATATTGTTTCCATCTCTCCCTTGAGTCATGGGAAAGCTGTCTAAGCCTCTTCCCCCTGTGGTCTTCTCTGAGGTCAGCTTCATACTGGACAAACACTGTCCACCTTCCTTTGCCATATCCCTTCCCTCATGAGAAAGTTCCCAGTGAAAGAGGTGGGAACCTGTGGGATGGTCACTAGCACGTGTCTTAGGCACTCACCCAAAAACATCTTCCATGACCAGAGTTAGGTGCTGGAGGTTTTTAACTGTACATATGTGAAGGTAGGGAAATTTGGGGAAAATGAGCAGTTAGGGAAGAAAGAAAATACAGGAGAAGTGAATTTGGGTGAGTTCAGATGAACCTCTGACTGCAAACAGGGATCCAAAGCACCCAGCATCAGAGGTGTGGATGGGAAGGGACCCTCCTGCAGAGGTGCACCAGTCTGTCTGTCTCGGGGAAAGCTCATGCTTGCAGTGTAATAACTCACCCCCAGGAGAAAAGTAAATGGGACACTGGTAACCTTCCTACTCACAGGGTGAGGCTGTGCCTGTGCAGTGCTTCCTGTGCCTTGGACTGTGGACAGTTACAAGCCCTGTAGATGGTCAAGAAATGCTGTGAGGGCAACGAAGAGCTGTATCTTGGCAGTGGGCAACAGTTCCTTAAAGTTGCTAACAAAGGACCAAAGCAATTGGGTGTGCATAAAACTGCACCTGATGGGCAGAGTAGCGAGCAGCAGCACTGACATCTTCCCTCTCAGTCTGCTTTGCTACGCTGGGTTGCTTGAAGCACAGGAAGGCACATAGCCAGTCTAAGCACAGCTGCGACCCCAGCACATGAAGTCTAAAGAGGGATAAACTAATTTGTTCATCTACACTTCTACTTAGTTAAAGAAATTTTCCCTATGATTTCATTATAGAAATAATTTCCAACAATGTGCCAGAATAAAATTATGTTTTCTCCACTAACAAAAGTTTGTGGAAGTATGTAATTATACAGCTCCTGTATTTGAATTATAAAATGTACTGCAAAGTAGTGTGTCTTATGACTATGTAAATTTAAAGCCCTAAATGTCTCATACTAGTTGTAAAATAACATAGTGTAATCGAAAAATATGCCATTGCTGGAAAGGATGGGCTAGGCATGAAGATGAGGAAAACTCATCTGTTTGCTTGGCACTGTCAGTCCGCTGTTACCTGTCTACCTTTCTTGAGATCTCTCAGGTAATTTATAGCAGATTTCACAGCTATTCTTTGTTATCCATCCCTGTAGGTGCAGACATTAATGTATCCACAAACCATCCCACTTTCTGCACCTGGAGAGTCTCTTGGAGGAGAATGCCATGGGAGACAGCCCCAAGACCTGGAACAGAATTCCCCAAATCAATGCTGAAATATAACTGGTGGCTTGAAATAATAACCAGTGAAGTAAATGTCCTCTTAATTACAGTGATAAAAAAAAAGAAATCTGCAGATGGGCAGAAATCTGCAGAGAAAATCTGCAAGGAAATAGCAGGTGAAACCTCAGCATGCTGGCTAGGTTGCTTCCTAATAGCTTCTCTGTATCATCTCCAGCAAATGGGTATCTACAATGGTGTCGTTTATTGTTGATGACTGATAATAGGATTACTGCTCCCACATCCAAGAAGTATGGCATCCCAAATAGCATCGTTTCATGCTGAAGACATTATTATCACATCCTGTCTTCGCATACTGCTCAACCAGTTATCTGTGCAGGACTCAGCGTAGAGCTCTGAGACTTTATAGGATATTATCATGTTATATGAAATTCAGGCTGCTGTAGCTATAAATCAAGAGGACACCTTGTATGGTGGCTGGTTCTCCTTGGAACAGCATCCTAAGCAGAGGCTCTGTTCTCTGAAAGATTAGAGTGTGATTTAAAAAAAAAAATGTTGCCAATGAATTTAAAGTTCATGCAAAGGGCAAGTTTAACAGCTTTGGTGTTGTCTGTTTAGCAGTCTCATATGTACAGCATGTGGGCACATGCTTGTCCACAACTCCTCAAGAAGATACCCCAAACCTGAATACAGAGTCCCCCCTTTGGAAGACTAAGGGCATAATTAATTCTAAATAGTATTTTTGAACATCATAATCTCCATCTATAAGCCACCAGCTAGAAGTGCCCAAGCTATGCCACTGGCCAAGGGCAAGGAACACCCACGTACAGGGAAACAGTAGGGGCTGTACCTATTTAAGGTTTGGTTTTGGGGGCAGCTGAGCTGATCCTAATGGCTTGTGGCTACCAAAGCACAACCTTCCCTGTCCCTTCTCACCCATCCCTGAGATACGGCAGAAAGCTTTCCAGTTTTTGGCTGAGTTAGTTTTAGTGTCTCAGTGGGGTGAAATCAGCTCCAAAACTGGCACAAAGCAAAAATTAGGAGTACAGGGCACAGGGGCTGGGGGGAGACAGGACCAGACCCATTGACTGGGGAGATAACTCACTGAGTCTTGTGGGATTAAGCCCTTTTACAGAGGGGAATGGGGAAGGCTGGGAGATGCTCAGCTGGAGGCTTTGCTCTCCAGCCTCACACAGCCTACGAGGATCAGGGATGCTGATTCTGTGGGTGCCCACGGGAGCTGGTATTGCCCCAGGCACTGCGTATTTAGTAGCACAGCTTTCATGTGAGCCCTTCTCTTGTGTGCCTTCCCCAGCAGGAGTAAAAACTACATTTGTTGGGCACAGAAGGCTGCCTTATCCTTGATGGAGAAACTACAGCTGGAAGAGAAACACCACCTTCAAAATCCATACCACTATGAAGTACTGCTAAATGCAAAATTTGGAGTATTAGCAGCCGAGTACCAAAGGTGACAAGCAGAAAGCTTTGCTCAGCTCCACACAACTCGTCTAAGCTTTTCAACCTGCCCCAGTTGGAGTCTCAGCTGGAGCCATCTCTGCTGGGCTGTTGACCCTGAAGATCTGAGCAAATATCTTGTCTCCTTTTGCTGATAGGAGACCATGGTATTCACAGGCCAACTGCACCAGGGCACACAAAGGAGATTGGGGTCGAACATTAAGATATATTTATATAAGATGATCCCTAATTGAGCTATGAAAAGGTCAATTCCATTTCCAGGGATCAAGATGCAGAGGTGGGCTCTCCTATCATTTACCTCAGGTGGCCTCCTTCAAAGCCCACTGGAGTCAGAAAAATTCTTTGGATCTTCTCCTCAAATGCAATTAATCCTCAGAATTTAAAAAACTTATAATGAGAGATCAAAGCTAAAATTTCAGCAACAATGAACTAATCCTCCTGATAACCAAATACGCTTAGTAGCCAACCCCAGGAAGTTAGACTGAAGCAGCAGGTTTTCCTACAGAAAATCTTTTCATCTGTGCTTTATTTTTTTATGGAGACATGTTAAATTAACTGAAGAGACCAACCTTTGCACTTCCCAGGCTTTCTACTTCACCTGTGTTTTAAAAAATAGATCTGAGAGGGGAAACAGCAGGTTATAAATTTGCACTAGATTTAAGAACTCTTGTGTGCCTCTCCTTGGGACACCCAGAAAAGAAAAGGAACGGGAATGACTGGATGTACTGAAGAAAATTATGTTAAGGAACTTGTGATTTAAAAACCATGCAGTTTATGAGAAAAAACAGACCAACACAGTTTATCATTTAGGATTCACTCAATACACATAGGGAGAAGGAGAAAAGTTCTGTGTACATAAAACTCATAATTTAATAACAAAGTTCTGTTGGTTACAAGTTAGGGCTTTAAAATGCCCACTGACTATAAAGGCTTGTAATGTTTCAGCAGGTTATTGCCTCTGAGACGTGTTGCCACTTCATTACACATTTTCAGATTGTTCAAAAGCCTACAATGCTAAAGATGTGCTTTCTTCTGCCTGAAATAATGCTTGAGACTCAAGTGAGGGGGTGAATGTATGGCATATGCTGCTCATGAATAAAAGATACTCACAGCTAAGCAATCTAAAGTGTTCCTCTCTTAGGGAATTAACTCTATTTACCAGAAAATTTTAAAGAATAATTTTTAAAGACTGGTTTTTGAACAGCAGGAATCCAAGTGCTTGAGTAGTAGTGGGGATGCCTTAGCAGAGGGGATGGCAGGGAAGGAGCTAGGGAGGACATCGAGCCTCGCAGTGGTCATGGGAGATACCTCAGCGCTGTCCCTTACCTCGGGTGGAGGTGAGCTCTGTGCAGTGGAACACAAGCCTGTGTTCTCGTGCATCCTGCTGGCACACACAGCACTGAGGACAGGCAGGGAGAAACTTGCCCCATGGCAGAGGCTGTGCTAAAAATCTGCCTCTTCTAAGCAGGAGGTTCATGGCATCACTCTGACACTTAAGAGGAGGTCCAGCACTGTAGAACTTTTAACTTCCCTGGGTGTGTCTGGGGTGCCCAGCGCTAAATTGAGCTCTGACTACCCCAGACTGTCTGAAGGGGTGACACTTCGAGCTGATGGAGAAGATCTTTCACATACCCCTGCAGGGCTGGCCCCAAATCCTCAGGACATGCTTGAGTCACTGTTGGACTCACGGGTACAGCTTTATAGGCTGCCTGAGATGTAAAACACCTGACTCCCCAGCCAACAGCCAGCCAGGCATCTTACAGGATTTACTGGGAAGGGTTTGTACAGGATGGAAGTAGCGCAAGTGTGAAACTGCTCTGCTGAAGTGTAACTCCAAGACTGGCACCCACGCTGTGCTGCTGCACATGCACTAGGAATACCAGTGACAGGCAAGAAGGGAAAGCCGTAGGAGGAGCAGCTGAGGTCACTTGGTCTCTTCAGCCGAGAGGAGACTGAGGGGAGACCTCACTGCAGTTACAACTTCCTCATGAGGGGAAGAGCAGGGGCAGACACTCTTCACTATTGTGACCAGTGACAGAATCCAAGGGAATGGCCTGAAGCTGTGTCCGGGGGGGTTTAGGCTGGCTAATAGGAAAAAGTTTTTCACCAGAGAGGGTAGTCGGGCACTGGAAGAGGCTCCCCAGGTAAGTGGCCACAGCACCAAGCTTGACAGAGTTCAAGAAGTGTTTGGAAAATGCTCTCAGGCACATGGTGACTCTTGGGGTGTCCTATGCAGGGCTGGGAGCTGGACTCAATGATCCTGATGGGTCCCTTCCAACTCAGTATATTCTGTGATCCTATGAAGACACCAAAAGGGGAACATACTACATACGCTGCTACAGCCACTCCATCTACTCCATCTACAACAATACAGTCACCCCAGAGACACCAATACCTCTGTCCACATTTCCCACCTTGCACATGGAGCTCTTGGAGAAGGAGTGAAGGCTGCTGTGGAGAGCAGCCACACAGTTCCAGCCCAGAAGCACATGCACAGAGCTAATCGAGTGTCCTCACAACAGCAAGGCCTTCTCAAGTTTGAAAATGTTTCATGTAACGTGTTGAGAGACTGTCAGTGCTCTTGTATTTGGCTGAGAAAGAAGACACAACCAGTGCTCTTCAGGTCTTCTTCCGGTGGCACCGAAGTTTTCACTCCTGTGCTCTTGGCCAGGCCCACGACCAAGTCTGTAAGTGATTGATGTCCCTCTGCTTGCCCCAAGCCTCAGTGGCACAGCCAGGTAGAAACAGCTGCAGTCTTCCCTGTCATGGAGAGTCTTTGTATGTAAACCCTCAGGAACTGCTCCATACACGGCAAGAAGAAAGGGAAGACCCCTGTGTTTTATCCTCCAGATAGTTTTATCCCCTTCATTTGTAATCCCTAAATCACAATTTTTTCCCTTCAGCTCTAGAAAATATTTTTTTTCTTTCAGTTTGGCAGCAAATGATCAAATTTATTTTGTTAAGAGTCACAAAAACCCATAGCCCTGAAAATGTGAGAAAAAAAATGAAAAATACTCCTTTTTGTATAGTGCCATGGCTCTGCCTGCAGGGTTAGCAAACGGTGGATTGCAATTATAGTTTGAGCATCTATTCACTTTATTGCAGGAAAAACACCAACATGTGTGCTGTATTTTTTGGCTTCTAAACAGCAGAGTAAAAGCACATCAAATTGAGAGGTGATGTATAGCATATGAAGACATTTTGATCCATGCCGCAAAATGAAAAGTGTGCAAATTATTAGCAGTTTATACAGAGTAAAGTTTTACTATACATAATTTTATGTGCTTGTGCAGAGAATCCATAATCCCACTAAGGTATGTTAAGTCTACTTGTAATTAACGAGGGGATTTAGAATAAGAAACCTTTTTAGATTTGAACCAATAAATACCTAAAATAGGGAGATTAAAAGTAGCATTGAAATACTCCAAGTAGCCAGACAGAATCATCACATTTTTTCTTAATGACTGCAGTATTCAGTGCTCTTAATTTTCCCTAGAAATACTTTGCTTTACATTCTGTATTTTCTTTTGCCATGTTTCTCACTTAAAAGTCTGCATGAGCTTTTGTACTGTTGCCAAGCTTATTTTTTGTTTATATACAGGTTCTTACCATGGAGATATGTCCCTGACATGAAGGCATCCAGTGTAGGAAATGACATGCCATGCCTTATTCTTCTAGTTTAATTAATGCTCTGACAACTTGGCAATAAGGCTACAGTGAAGAAAAGGTCTCTGCAGGGAACCGCAGGTTTTGAGCAATAAGAAAGCTGTCAAAATTTTACTATATATCTATAGTAACATATCAAACATCCAAAGATTTCTGGAAGGCATCTGTAGAAAAGAACTCAAAAGAAAAAAGGTTAGCATAAAAATGATGTTCCTTAACCTGCTGAAAATAAAAGAATGACTTTCTCAGCAGCCAGAGTTGGAACTGGGTAAGTCTGGGTAAGCCTACACTGACTTACTGATTTCATGCAAAAAGAAATTCCAGTTTTTAATGAGTGAGGACTGTTTGACACAAACAGTGAAAAGAATTATCCTGATTCCTGTTGAGACTGGTTCTCTTCTGTGATCTAAACAAGCTGAATGAGGAGTAGATCTGTTCTACACAGTGATCAATGTAACCATTTTAGATCTCTGTGGCCAAACACGTGTGGCCAGGTCTTCTGCTCCAAACTTCTCATCTTCCTCAGCTGAAAAGTGCGACAGCAGTATCTTGGCACAAAAGCAGGAAAAGGTGTCCTCTCTCTTTCTCCTCTGGTTCAGTATTTTGAGGAGCATCAAAGATGACATCCCCAAAGATAATCCAACAGCTCTAAACGCAGCCTGTAGTCGCAGACCTTAGGTCATCAGAAATCTGTGGTGATCCATTTCTTACTGAGAGTATAATTTGATATTCATGATCTTACTGTGGTCTTTAACCATCCTCGCTTTCCCAGGAAGGGAAATTGAGGAAACAGCAGCATCACCTGATTTCCTCCACTATCACCACATCTCTTTGGCTGTGAACATGCAAAGACAGTGCTGTCTTTTCTGATGGATGAGCTATTCTTTAGCTAGATGGAAAACAGCTGCCCATGGTCACACATTTAATTGCCTTCCACACCAAAAATTTATGAAGTTGCTCCATCTGAGGAAAATATAAACCAGCCACATATCTATGTAGCATTCTGAAATCAGGATTTCTGACTCTCGTAGTGTGAAGGCTACACAATACAGAGCAGTTTGAATTTTCAGTCTAATCCTCTGCTTCCCTACTTTTTATTTTAGGAATGAGTTTACTTATTGCTACAAATACATCCCAAATGAATCAGAGGGATCAGCTTCAGCCTCTTCAGCAGTCTGACTTAAAAGAAGAAACTGTGGATGGTGAACAACAGAGGTATTGCTGAGGACAAATTATTTTGCAGAAAGTTAACTGTGACTATTTGCACAACTATCCTACTTGCTTTTCCTATCATCAACAAAAACCTCCCTCCTGCACTCTTGACATTAGGTAAGATTTTTGTAAAGGATTCTAAGCCATTAAAAAGCAACACACTTAGGATACATAAACACATCTCTTTACTGATAGCTCCAGACATGTTCTATCTTTGCTTCAAGTGAAGAGCAGCACTGAAGAAGCTATTTAAGGTTCCTGCACACGCCCCAAACCCAGACTCAGTCAAGCGAAAGAGCCCGTGCTGACAGAGAGGAAGCTCCTCTCCCCGGGAGGCAGGAGCTACAGGTTTGTTTACATCACTGGAGAAACTGCGTACTTGTCTTTGGTTGTTCTTCTCATTTTCTCTGAAATTCCCAAATCTCAACATGACACTGTTCCCAGAACTTTGAGCAGGACTCCCAGCTATTTGTTGTTTCTAATGATTTGCATCCTTAAGAAATAATCAAAAACAGCATAGAAAATGTAAATGTGAGGAAATGGGATGAGTATTCATTCAGCAATGCAGCTGGAATTCAGGAACTGCTGTAATTGCACACGAATAACATAATTTGCCTCCCTCGTAGATGTTTTTGCTTATTCACATCACGTCTTTCTTTTTCAGGTTTGTTACTGAAGTTCCTACACCCTGCAAGATGAAACAACCACTCTCTGCTGTTGCCATCCCAAGCCTGAGAGGTTGAGTTGTCCTGGGATGGCAACACCAGGGCTGGCATCCAGGGCAGCATCACAGAGCAGGGCACTCACTTCCCCACACAAACTGCTGGCACAGGTGGGAACTCTCAGTGCACTGGGTGCAATGGCAGAGGAAGAAAAAACAGCAGATTGGATTGTACTGATGTAAATGGGGTAAAGGGAGAGACAGCACCATCATAAATACTGTAAAAACTCTTTAACTGAAGAGAATCAATGGAAACAGCAAGAATATAATCAAGGCTTTTGCTGTCAGAGCGGTAAAGAACTTTGTTCTCCATCATCTTTCAGGTACGTTCTTCTTTGCTTGGTTTTGTAGAAACATGCTCCCTCATCTGGCAAGGTTGTCATAATGAGAAGTTATTTACGTTACTCTTGGCTATTCTCTCTTCACAGCTATTCTCTGACTTGGGATTTAGGAGATGCCTGTGTGAAAACCCTCATAACCTACGTGAAGACACAGGAAGTGCTCAGCTGCTGAACTACCAATGCATAGGCTCCAGGAAAGCCTGATAGCAAAGCTCTATTTCTCAGCCCTCCCAGCCCTGTTTTATTCCTCTGAACTCAACTATCTGAACATAATAAATGAAATAATGTGCAGCACATACTTCCCTGAACAAGAATCAAATGCAGAAAAGAAACTATTTGCATATTAGAAATCCTGTTCTGTAGAAAATCTGTATGTGCCAGGAAAATGAAACATATGTGCTAAATGAATTTAGGCAAAGCTGCACCTTTGCTGTGCTGCTTAAGAAAAATCACATTTGCTACATCAGTCTGCAACTGACATGGGCTTTTCATCAGCATTTCAGCAAAACTGAACAAGTACAAAACACGAACACCAAGTACAAGATGACAATACAGCATTCATGGTTCAACATACTGCACCAGGTTTTGGAAAAGGACCTTGCTGAAACTGAACACCTGCCCTCAAGTACACAACAGACCCACTCCAAATACCCAAACCAGTCCTGGCAGGACAGAGGGCAGTATGTGGCCACAGGTTAGTTGAACAATGCACACCTGCACCACAGGGGATCAGACAGCCCACAGCAGCCTGCCTGCTCTGCTCACTTGTGGGTGATCCCCTGGGGGATGCCAAGTCCAGGAGCTGGCTGTGCTTCTGGTGCACATCTCTGCAAGAACCATTTCAAAAAATAACACAGAACTGCAGTGGGAGGGTACAGGAAGAAATAGAGAGGAATACAGAAGTCTGGTAGAGTTCCGGATACTTCAAAACATCAAAGGTGTCAAAAGGGCAAGTTCATCCACAACTTCATCTCAAAGGAAAGCCCAGACTGTTTCCCTACTGGAGCTGCCCAGCTGCCTACCAAGACAGCCGAGAGTGAACACGTATTTTCTTTCAATATTTCGCTGACTGGTGGTGCTAACTCCCTTGGAAGAACCATATAGCAAATCCTTTTTGGCAACTGCAACACACCAGTGGAAATGATTTATTACCAAATGTAGTTTGAACCAAATGCAAGAAACAATTAGGGATACTTCTGCCGCTCTAGAAGATCGAGTATTGGTCACTGACAGAGGAGGAGGTGCTCTCGGTACTCAATAGAACACACTAGAACACATCAAACATTAAGTCTACCTGTGGTACTTTGGACATCATGTTCTAAGACTCCCTGCTTACAGTCAGACATTCACCTGTTCAACAGCATGGAAACACTTCCATCCATGGGCTGCTTGACAGTGTTGGTCTTACTTTAACAGCATACTTCTGAGCTTCTTGATATCAGACACCTGGGTGGATACTTGGTTATCCAAATGTGTGGCTGATATATTGCTAACGTCCAGTAACAAGCAGTGTGGTATTTTTAAATTTTTTTGTTTTGCACAGACACTGCCATTGAGCTGTGGCTTTTTAAAGACAAGTTTTCAGGAAAACATGAATACAGTCATAGTAAGGATTGTACTTCTGCAGTTTCAACTCTGCTGGCATACATAAAATTTGTGTTGTTTTCAGATTTATTCTTTAAGTGGTTTAAATAAACATGCACAAAAATAAAGAATCAAGAAGCTACCCTTCTCTGAGTATTGTACAGTTTATTTGAACCAGGCTATTCATAGAAAAAGATGTCACAGGAAAGCTGAGATAAAAAACACAGGTTTTGCTATTAATCTCCCATTCAATTTTCTAGTGAAGCCATTCCAGTATCTACAAACACATAAAAATTTTGTATTGTCTATGGTTAGACTTGCTAATCAAGCTGTATCTTTATCCCAATGCATATTTACCAGCAATGATAAGGCTCTTTCGTAAGTTATGCCATTCTGTCATTGAGAAAACTGGAGAAGTTACTTCACCTCTGGTAGGATTTACTTCTGGATGCAGTAAATCTTCTGTTCCTCAACTGCCTGGGCTGACCAGAACACACAGTATGCCAACCTCCAGGCAGCCCTCCAGAACCTGCCTTTTCTCACTCTTCCTACCATCTCTGCCAGTACAAGTGCAAAGGGAGTATCTACTCCTGAGATACTCAACTTGGTACATTTTGCTCACAGGTCACAGACGTAGTATCTCCTATATTCCTGCTGGATATCCTGTCCTCCACACTATTCTCCTGGCATGGCCGGCTGTTCCAGTTATGACAGGAAAACAGTGCCTGAATGGTCTTGTCAAAATGGTACTTGGTGGATACTGGAAAAATTTCACCAATGGCAAGAATGAATGTATTTTTACGTGGTGTATAGAAGCATCAGAACTCAGAAGGTACTGAAATAAACAATGTATTTCTTTAACTCACCCCAAAACAGAGTCAATAGCTACAGGGATTATTACAGTAGAAGCAGCAGGTTCTGTAAGAACCAGAGTAAGACAAATCACTGTCCAAAAAGAGTGAATCAAGTACTGTATTACATATGGATGCACCCTTGCAAGCCTTTTTAAAAAATAAAATCTCCATATTTATGTGCATGAAAATGCAGCTGTTGATGAAGTCAGAGCTATTCAAGGTCACTAATCTCTTCACAACTGATGATAGCTGCATTTCTTTTTCCATTACTTTCTCCTTGTAAGAACAAGCCCCAGCTCCTGTTAATGTTTGGATCAGCCACTGGAGACAAGCACTCTAAGTCTGTAATTTTTACAGTATTATAATGCTTTGTGACTCAGGAATTATGAAGAAAAATCAGGTCTTTTTAAAATACATACTGCAGCACTAAGGTACAGAAGGATTTCTCATTAAACTGTCTTGCTCTACCTTGTTTGCACAGTTCTTAAAACCACCTGTAGACAAGGCGAAATCCTGGCCCAGGGGAGGCTAAAGGAGGCCACACCTCATCCATGAAAATGGGGTCCCAGAACAGATTATTGCTAAGGTATCTAGTAAGAAACTCAGCAGTAATTTATAAACTCATTGACATGGCTATATAGAAATATTTCTAGTTTGTCAGAATAAATCCTACTATTCATCATCAGCATAGTTATAGCCTACATCAATCATCTGCACTTCAGTCACCTTGTTCATTCTCATACTCTGCTGATTCAGCTTTAAATTTTATTTCACTGATAGGAGTCTTTCACAAAGGTCAAAAAAAGTGCCTTCAAAGTAAGGACACTGGTTCTGTCTAATGGATCCTCAGTTACTGCTCCTTCTCTAGTTAACCTCATTTCAGTCAAATTAACTACATTCCACAAACTTAGTATCCTTATTATTTGGATTTACACTGGAAATAATCACCAATACTCATAAGGTTAGTGTAGAAGAAATTAGATTGAAAAAATATCAGCAGCACCAAGTTTTCTCACTGCTTAATTTCTAGGACCCTTATTTAATGTCTAATTTGTGCTCCAAATTTGGAGCTGAAGAGTTTTGAGGGTTTGGTCTATTTGGTGGGAACGATTGGGGTTGCTGAAAATGAAGTTTTGTGACTGAAGTATTGTAGCACTTAACAAATCATTATCAATCCCATCACATTTCATATATCAAATTCTAATCCAGATCAGAAATTACAAATCCCTATGATCTACTGTTATTGTTTTACACAGACTAGTTCACATATGAATACCTCATAACTTATTTCCACTACAGATTGCAGCCCTAGGCAGTCATACAGGAGATCCACAAGAGCCAAGCTCAGCCCAACACTAGGCTCCAGGATAGAAAGGCACTGTAAAGTTTAGCCTGAAGTTCACATTATTGACATTTTTATAAGTAAAAACAAAAGCAGGTAGTAAACATTTTTGAAACAGGCTATGTATTTACATCCAAGCACTTCAGTAAGTGTGACAAATGTTGCCACCTCATGGACAGGTGCAGGGTTTGATCCAGCTCAGCGGTAGGAAGGAAAACAGATCACGGAGATGACTCATCGCTGCCCTTTCACACTCCCCTGAGGGAGGAAGCCAGAGTTTGGCCAGAAGGATGCTTTTGTCACTTGGGTCTGAATCCAGAAGTATGGCTACGCATCCACAATTGGGGGGAAAAAAAAGAAAACAACAAAAAAAGAAAACATAAAAACAAATTAAGAAAAAAAGAAAAAAAAAAGAGTAAAGACTACACATGTTCAGGGTATTTGATCATTTCTAATATAAGAGCAAGGGGGGAAGACTGATGATTTTTCCTTGAAAAAAAACATAATGTTGAACTTAGGACCTGGCATGGTCTTTTACCCTCAAACAGTCCAAGGTGAGGACTCAAAAGTAAAACATCTGAGTAACAGGCTGTGGGACCTGGAGTTTTCATGGGGGTGACAAAAATCTTCAGATACATGAAGACAATAACCTCCAACTGGACTAGGGGATTTTAAAGCTCCCAAAGTTGAGAATCTTCTACTGGTAAGCTGCAACTGAAGTGTATTCCATCAGGTATTTCCAAGGATGAAGTTTTATGTTACAATACCACATTGGTTATTCACTATTCCACCTCTTTTGGGGAACTGCTGCAGAAAGACTCTGTCACCTGTTGCAGCTGTGCCATCCTCCTCTACAGGACAGAGGCTGTTACAAAAACCATTACATGGTGTGTATCTTAAAAGTACATTCATTCCACACAGCACTATAATTAGCACTTCATGTAACTGGATGAGCATAAATGGACTATAAAATGTTGAAGCAAAAATAAAACACTTCAGGTTTGACAAAGGGATAGAACTTTAAGAATCCATTTTTTTAAAAAATAGAGCTTCGTAAAAATAGATTCATAGTCAACATTTATGAATGGTCTGAAAAAGACAGTATGGTGACTAACTGGGGGTTTCCTATCATCGTGATCTCCACATAACAGGGTAACAGCCTGCCTACATACTACTGAAGAGAAAGAAGAATTTGTACCAGCTTGATTTTTAAATATGTTCTTATGTTTATTATACTTTGCTACTCCACTCTCCTAAAATGGTGGCCTCAGGAAAAGCTGCTTTGGCAGGCAATTGCAAAGATTCCTGTGGAGAGGAAGTGAAAAGACTGGGCATACAAACAACGGCTGCTGCCATGTTCAAAGCACTGGGGAGAGTTCATAGAGCAAAATGCAGTCCTAAGTAAATGGGTTTCAGGCAATTTCAGTGTTAAGATAACATCATTAAGAGTAGAACAGATTGTGCTCAAACCCTGCTGTTTATAATTAACACATTGCTTCCAAATACTCCAGGGTCCCTGGTAAATAGTCCTCTGCTCAGATCCACCCAGACCAATCAGAGTATTTTCATCAGGTTCCATGCTGGGCCAGCACCTGTTTGGACAAATCCAAAAGAGCCAAAATACTCTTCTTTCTGGCCAGCTAAGTAGAGAGATGAACACAGCGTGCCTTAGTCATTGTCACAGTGTCCATATGGCTGTGAAGCTTGTTTTCACAAGAAATCGTACAAGTACTTTATTATGTCGAAGTTCACGGTCCTATAAACAAAAACACAGTATATTAGAGCAATCTTCTTAACAGTGCTAAGGCTTTAACCTGTTTGGAAGCAGCACATGTGGGACATTCTGCACAATCAAAATCACGCGACTCCCCAAAAGAAATGCAAGCAAGGATTAATGAATTTTTAATTTCTCTCCTATTTACAATACC
>WEIT01029606.1:1579-18092 GCA_013389985.1 Dryoscopus gambensis | reverse complement strand
CATCTTGCCATTACATTTTCAGCACTAGCAGTCAGAGACAGGCTAAACCCTTCATCCTTCGTATCAAAAGTTATCCCGGAGTTTTTATCAGAGGAACAGGAATAATAGGCATGAGCTGAGCATTTTCCAAATCTCTACCTGATAAGCAGGAAGGACTAGGATTTTCTTTCCTTTACCCCTGAAGATCGCCTTTTGAACTTTCCCACTCAAAGTTGGATATTCCTGTGTCAGATCATACCACATTTTGAACAGATGGATGTATCATTCTACTCCAGATAAAAAATAATTTGAAGGTTGAAAAGAAAGGCTGGAAGATTGTATGCGTAAAAAGAGCAGGGCCTGAGTTGAGAGAAATTTGCCTACAAACACACATACAGTGTCTTGACAGAGCCATTGATTATTTTACCAAAATAGCAATGTACCACCATACTTTTTCACTGTCATTGTTCCTCCAGTGTTGGCTGCAGTACCACTGAAGTGCAGTCATGGGGTGCCACCACTGAAAACAGCCAGCCCATTTTGACTCAGGAAGAGACACCACAGTGATTCCATTGTCTCCTTATCTCCTCACAGATACCAGGGAAAGAGAGGTAAAAGCAAAAAATTTTTCTCTGGCCTTTGCAATAGATGCCACTGACAATGCAGGGCAACGAGGTTACATTCTGTGACAAACTGGTATTTGGCCACAGGTCTCATTTTCAAAAAACCAGCCAACCATGACCTACTTCTGAGTAATGATAATAGGACAGTAAGGAATTTCTAAAGAATAAATGTATCAGGAAAGAAAGTGTCAGTTCAAATGTTCAAGGAAGCACATTTCTATAAAAAGCATCAGCAAGTTCTTACCAGTATCAATAAAAAAAATAATCCTAACTCAGTAATAACCCCACTCTTTTGCTGAAAGTACACTTGGTTTTCAAATTTGTGACAGTGCTTGTAGGAGGTAGGAGTAATATAATATAAAAAAATGACGCCTACCTGTGGAGAATAGAAAAAAATATGGTACCCAAGAATGAGGCAATTTTTTTAACAGCCTGCACTTAACTTTCTTTCATATAGTATAACCCAACAATAGTTTGGACGCCATAATTCTGCAAAGTCTTTGGGGTTTGATTAAGGGATGCTGGCCTACACACAGTCACAAAGACAAATTCAATTTACTTAATTCAGATCTATAAATGACATGATTTATCAAATTTTAGCACTGACAAAATTTAAGAAAACTGAACTCAGTATATGGCAAATGGCTCAAATTCTAGTTCATTAATCACTTTGCACATATCATTGGATTGGGATAAACCTCAAACTTGTTAGGTTTTTATATTCTTAAAATACTCATAAGTTTGAAAGCACATTTTTCTCCATTCTTCATTCAACAAAGTCCATTCAACTCAGTCAGTGAGTAAGCATTATGGAACCTGCTGTAACAATTGCACCCTGGTGCATCAATACTGGCAAATCAATTCTGCACTACATACTTGCAGCTGGTCTCACATTCAGAAATCACCAAATGAAGGAATAGCAGGAGGATTCCTTAAAGTTCCTCTTGACTACAGGAAAAGTCTGCACAGTTTGGAGTTGGACCCATACCAGTTTTATGTGGGATGTGAAAGTGACCTTGCTGCTGCAACACAAACGCTCCAGCAATTCTTCAACAAATAGTACATTTTCTTTTCCAACTAGCACCAAATGCTCTGTGTGTAACATGAGGTCAGCAATGTAAAACTCCTTACTAAAGGCTGACTCAAGAAATCTGAAATAGCATTAGACTGGACACTAAGTCTCATTAATGTTCTTGACTCAAGACATTAACTCTAAAGACTCAGTATACAATAGTACAAGATAAATGAAGATATTGATCATCAGAGTAACAAACTTACTTAGGAAACTGCAACCTTTTACTTACTTCTTTCACAATACTTAATTTAATAAATGTCATCACAGGGAAGCCAGTGCTGAAACAGCAAGTCCTGACCCTGAGACCACTTAAAAAGACAGCTATAGAGAGAACTGCCATTTTCAATTCATGCAGGCAAGAAACAGTCTTATCTCCAAAGAGGCTCAGTAGAGACAAAGAGAAAGAACATATATTGAAGGGGAATAAGTAGAGACCAGCTTTCCTACAGACAGCCAAATGTTAGAAGCTAAAATACCTAACTTGTTAGTGTTTGGAGTAGAATTTAACATGCAGTAGTAACAGATGACCAGCCGGTATATGGAGAAAGGCACAGATCTCCCAAGGACAAGTCCAAAAGCCTGCCTGCTGAGGGGGCAGCAGCCTGGAGCTTTGTTTGCACAGTGGGTTCAGGGAGAATCAAAACCAGCAAGGGAATTCTGTCACCCCCCAAGCAAAGACTTCATTTTTTCTTGCTTTATACAATACAGCAGGAGAGTTCTGCTGCTGAGTCAGCCAAAGAAATGGGTAAGATACCTATTTTGTGCAATAAATTGCTTTGTTAGATAAGACTGAACTGTGAAGATGTGGAATTATTAAATTCCTCTAATATTCTGTGCTGAACCTAGACCCAATAAATAAAAGATGACTGTCTTCATCAAATGGTTCTGAAGTGACACAGAAGGTCCAAATCCCTTCTGACACAAGAGGCATGAGCACCTCTGCTGAATGTCTGACAGCTAACTGGGGTGGGGACAAAGGAAGGAGGAAGAAAAAAGCCATATACAGTATTAAATCATCACCAGACCTAACTTGCACTCTAACTGCTTCTGAAAAAAAAATCTTCAGATACATGAAGACAATAACCTCCAACTGCATAAAATTTATTTTGCATAAAACTGCAATCATACAGTCTCTCTGTGCCTACCTAAGGCATTCACCTGGTAAAGCAGAATACAATGGAAGGAACTGGGTTTAAGACAGTCTTTTTGTAGCAAAATTTTAGAATTCACCACTGTTCATGTCCTGTTAACTCTAAGTTCCAGGTGCCACCTATAACTTGAACACTGAAAAACAATTACTACTTCAAAAGTTCAGGTGTGGAACTTTGGAGGCAATATGTTCTTAAATTAAAAGACATCAAAAGTTTGAAACACAGATGAGAAAAATATGAATGCAATGCCAAATTAATTGTATTTCTTAGCCAAAAATACACCATTCCTTTTTTATTTTTTCTTTTTTATTATTATGGGTACAGTAGCTCCATTTCATTATGACAAAAGCTTGAGAAAAAACATCTGGCAAGAACAGACTAGAAACAAGCCTGAAAAACTGTGTGGGTGCCAGAAAAAAGAATATTTATTGAGATTCTTTTGAACAAAAGAAATTATAGTTGGAAGAAATATTCTAGAGTTATTTGTAAGATTACTTAAATTGGTGATGATTTAATACTAGCAAAACTTAATAAGCAAATGAAATTTTCTACAGGAATAACAAGGAAATCTGGAAAAAAACCCCTTACTGATGTAGAAAAACAGGTTTCACTGGTATGTTTAAAAATAAGTGACGATGGAACTTGCTTTGAAGTATATTTATGTGAGAAACCTGCTGCTGAAATCTTGGATCCAAGCTGAGAATAATCATAAAAGCAGAGCAGACAATTGTTCCCAGGAGGAAATGACCACTCAGACTGCTTCTGGAGATTCACTGGTCAAACATGGACATTGAAACATCTGGAAAAAATAAGCAACCCACAAGCCATCCTTCAAGGCAGCTTTTTTCCTATCAGCCTGGACTAACAGATGGGCCTTGCATCATTCCCCAAGCAGACACAAAGAATGGCTTTGTGAGTACATGGCTGCATGGTAGTGAGAAGGATTCCAGAAGCAAGGGCTGTCTGCTGAGAAGGGCCGGGCTCTTCCTGAGGACACCACAAGAAGCGAGAAAATATTCACTGAGGTGCAAAATGTGAGCACAATTACAACCCATGAAACAGGGAAACACATGGTTAGTTTGGGCAAGCAATGACAGACTATCACATGAAAAAGTCTGGACAAAGTGTGGGACATATCTCAAATCCATAGCATAAAACTAAACAGAGAAAATGATGCTGACTATTTGGAGTGGGGAGGAAGCTGTTTCCTCACAGATGTAATTGATATCTCACCAAGTGTACATTTTAAATTGGACTGGAAAATATTAATGAAAGGAGGAACAATTTCAAACTGGCAGAAATATACTAGATTATCTGAGTGGTTTCCTCATCTTCAAAGTTTGTAATATTCAATTACTTTGCCCAATATGTAACATTAATTCTAACTTTTCAGTCTGGCTTACTGTCACATACAGATTCTGAATGTCAAACGTATCAAGAAACTAAGAATTTTCCATATTCAGCACCATCAGACAAGGGTACTATATTCTTTCACAATCACATGAATGGTGCTTTGCAGCACCATCATCCCGTGGCTCCCAAAGCCAGTGCACTTGTTCAAATCCTACCACTGCCAGGAGTCACATTCGGGCACATGGTAAAACCTCTGCTATGCAACAAGGCACTTGGAACACCCGATGCCATTTACAAAACACATTTCAGTCAAAATGACTGTGCAATACTTTCCTGGAGTTGAATTCAATGCCCCTAGTACAAATTATGTGAGCATAAAAAAACCTGCTTAAAATTATTTTAATGAAAATTATAGCCGGAGTATGCTCATATGTCAGCCTCCTTTGAAGAGCTCGAACAGAAAGGTAACCATAGACCATCACAACAATATGTATTTAAGAGAGCAAGTGATCAAAATCGGTTTTATAAAAATTATTAAAAATAAATCAACATTTTTCTGAATGCTTGTACAAAACAATCAGGGTTTGATACTGAATTACGTTTTGTACAGGATTTTCAAATGCATGGAAAAAATACAACAGGAGGCACACCTCTCCAGATTACTTAGAGCCCTCCAGCCTGCAGTTAAAACATTCATTACTACATGCTTTGGCTAGTTATTTTACCTTTTTCTCAGCTTAAAGCAATCCAACTCTACTTTTAAACTGTATTATGAACACAGTCAAAATGTTTTTGACATTAACAGAGGCACCAACAGACCCAGCCAGAGCCTCAGTGCTGCTCCACAGACAGCACCCTGTGCCCCTCCCTTCAGTGACACAGATATAGGTGGCTGTGCAGGATGCGATGGGCCAAAACCACAGTGACCCAGCCTGCCTTGCAGTTTCTTTTATGAATGTTTGCATTGATGTCTTTCTTTGTTCCATATTAGTTTGGGGTTTTTTATGTTTCTGTCATATAAGTATTATTTCATTTCTTTGTGCTGAGTCTCCAGGACCTTGACTTCATTTCACTCAAGGCAAATCTATGGGATTTACAGATGTAAACAAGTGACTCCATTTGCTTTTTCAAAGCTTCACCATATCAGTGGTTCAGTCATTTATTAAGACAGACAGAACTTCCTTTAGTCTCTAAAAGACAATCCAGAAGGAATACTTATTTACTTTGAAGTATGTGACCTTGAACTTCTTGCTGTTAAACCCGTTCACTTTGTATCATACTCACCATCTAAAACATTTTTCTTGTGTCTCTTCAGAACAGAAAAGTTTACTAAGCTCAAGGCATATAACATTGAATTTTACTAGAAAATTATTCCGGTTTTTATTCTACAGGTCATTAGAACCATTCTCACACAATATTTTCTCCATTGTATAATCACTGTTCACCACCTCTGCCTTATTCTACTTGGTCTTACCTTTGGTGTCCCATTTACACAAAATTATGCTTGACAAGAAACTGCCGATTTCATACACTTTTTCAAGAGAAAAATGTGCATATTTTGCCTTTTTCCTTTTCCGCTCCTCTTTCTGCACCACTCCACCCTCCTCTCCTGTCTTTCAGACCACAGAACACCTTTCTGCATACTACAGGTTGCCTTATCTCTAGACTATTCTACTGCAATTGGCTTCCCTTATGGCTTTTCTCTTCAATCTCAAGAAAAGCAAATGTATTTTCCTACTTCAAGAGGACACTTCCTACCCTTGTTCTATTCATATTTTAGAATACTTTCTCTTCAAATTAGCAGTCTGTCTTCTAGGGTTTGTTTAGTGACTCTGACTAGTTGCAAATCTTCACTCATCAGTACAGCCTCCTTTCAACTCTCCTCTGCACTTTCTCATTACCTCTACTCTACTCCTCACATCTTCTCTTCCCAAAACTGCTATTAAAAAAAACCCAAAACAACAAAAATAAAACGTACCATAGTTTTTCTAAAATGGGGACACTGAATCAAGATCCTGGAATCATCCCAGGAAACCAAAAAGGCAATTTTAAAAAGCAAACAGGAAACCCAGAAGGAACTATTTTTCCTCCGAAGTTGTAGGTTATCTGTAACACACTTTGCCTCTGAAAATTCAGTGCAGTGGCAGAGAGTTTTCTGGAGTTTACAAAGCCACTGGGCACATTCATGGAAGCAAATGCAACCATGGGCTGCTGAATGCAAAGAACATCATCTCCATGGCAAGCATTTAAGCCACAGGTAATAAGAAGCTGTAACATATACAGACTATGCTCATCCTCTCCTTTCTGGTCTTAAATTTTTCCTGCTCATTTGATAGTACTTACAAGTAGTCAGTTTTACTGTCTAAGTAGTAAAACAGTGGGTAAGCTCACTTTTGGTCTGACTTAATGTGTCTGTTGTGATGCATTCACCAAAGATAAAGTATATAATCTGCATCTTCTACATTCTACCACTCTGTTTCCTCTTTTAAGCTTCTCTTGGGCCTCTGCAAGGGCTCTCTCATTATTAGTTTTTGCATTCTCCCCATACTTTGCAGTCTTTGTAAAAACAAAAAACCCCACATGATGAAAATCTAGCTTCCCCCGCCATCTTCTGAAAAGCTTCACAGTATCTCAAAAGCATTTGCACAGATTAGCCTTGCACACTCATTGTTACAGTAACATCAATTTTTAAAAGCAATTCAATAATTTATTCATTTGGGAACTATTATTGAAGGAATCTTTCAAATTGTTAATGAATTTGCTTTCTCTTCATTATTTTTATTCAATATAGAAATTAAGAAAAAGCTCCTTTTTTTCCCCTCTCAGCACATTTACTTTAGTATTAATGAATTTGCCTAATAAGAAGGAAAATAAAAGGCAGTTCACAACACTCTCTGCCTCGCTCTGCTCATCAACTTTAAAAAGAAGTATAAGAACTCTACAGAGTGATGCATGGATAAATCACTATTTCTGAGTCAGTTCCCTCACTTTGAGGATCAATTAAAGTACTTCATAAAGGCATGAAAGGCATGCAAGAAATTTGCTTAATGTGGTGTTTTCTGAAAGGATCAAATTATTTTCTGTACCTGAGGGTTATTTGGAAATATTTGTTAAGACCCCTAGAAGTGATGACAGGAGTTTATTTTGATTCTCAAACCCAAGATCTGAATGTATTTGCAATCTGTTGGAGATGTGCACATCTAATTTACTCCATAACAACCTGGAAACACAAAACTCCTAAGTAGAAGGACTACAGATATAAATTACAGACGGCTAATTCAGAAATATTCCCCTTTCTAGCTCTTACTTCCAAAATCTGAGAAACGGAAGATAGTAGCAGATGGTCAAAGGAACACTTGGGGAATGATGTTTACAGTTAATTTGATTACTTAAGTCAGGTAGCTTTGTAAAGTGGACACCAGACAAAAGCTGGCTATTTTTCAAGGCACAGGCAATAGCCAACAGAAGTATCCTTCTGCCATACCTTCATTCATTTTTGCAGTAGAGGTCTCAGGTTCCAAGCAGGCTTTTTTACAAGATAAGGAAAGCAACACAAAGACTGTTTTCCAGAAGCAAACCTGTGTGCAACTGACCGAGCACATAACTTTAATTCCCCAAATGTAGGAAATTTTGCCTTCCCCCCCGCCTTCATTTATTACATCTGTCTCACAATGGCAACATTTCTAGATATTGCAAGTCAAGTTCTCTTAAGAACAGAAGAATAGTAACGTTAGAAATACTACTCCATACCTGTGATACTGATAGGACTTGATATATTTACAGAAGGCCCGTAATGCTATTTCAGTAAATTATAGAACTGTGTACACAGAGTTACCAGCCTTCTATTGCTATATGAAGAAGTTCTGTTTGTAAATACAGTTTTGTATTAAAAAATAATTCAAGCAATTAGGATTTCAAACCTGTCCCGAGAATAAAAATTTTATATTTGGCAAGAGCAGAAATAATGAAATTAAAAGAGATTGCTCAGAATCAGACGTTGTCTCCGAAGTCTAAACTGCCTTGATATTCAATGTGTCTTAACTACAGTATATTTTTGGATGATTATGATAATTAAGTGTTTAAAGAATATTGATCCAAATATTGTTTAAAGAAACAAGATATTAACAATTCTTTAATTAAAATAACCACTCCAGGAATATTTGATCCAAATCCTTCTGAAATCCAGAACTCAGGCATTTCAACCACAAGAATTGAAAAATGGTAAAACACACTGTAGTCCCAAATGGGAGTCTGCTCTGAAAAATAACAATTTAAAAATACATTGATTTTAAATTTTGAGATTGTTAAAACAGCTCTTTAGAGACACTCCACAGTAGCATGCTGCTTCTCAACTACTCACAAGATGCATTGCAATCAACTTCATATTCACTGTGACTAGATAAACTCTGCAAATTTTAGTGGTTCTCTAATAGGAATAAATAGTAACAAAAACAAATCTAGAAACAACTTGTATCAATCCCTTAAGTGTGTAAGTATATCATATGGGTACAAAACAAAGATCCTCCCTGGCCCAATCTGCTGTCTCTTGAAAGGACCAGCAAAGGATGGTTAGGGAACTGTGTAATAAAATTGTAAGCAAGAAAAATATCCCAGCATACTGGGTCCTAGTGTTCTTAACTTCGGGGACTTCGGTAATTAGGTATAAAATCGTTCATACATAGGGATCTGACTTGTTGAAACACAACATTTCATGCTCTTCTTGTACTGTCAAACTGGAGCTAAAAAGGATTGCTGATTTGTGACATTACTGTACTCATCAACACATCGGAGGAGAAATTTATTATAAGGCTGCACACCAAGAGATTAGAAGTAACAAAACTGCCTAGCTCTCAGCAATATATGGCAGTGAGTCATACTAGGTTTTATGTCATCAAACAGAGGAAAAGAAAAAAAACCCCAAACACTTGATTTACTTTCATGTAAGACAGTAATTAGAATTTGATTTGGTAAGTCTTGTGGGATCCTGGATAAACCAACAGCTACAAAGTTCTTGTACAACAGCAACTGAGAGAAACAGTTACACTTCTGTTTGGAACATCTCCCTAACAAAATCAGGACACTGAAGTTTAACATATTCCTCTACCTTTGTTTCCAGGTACCCTTAAGGAGAACAGACAAATGCAAGTTTCAGTTCCAGGTTGGCCGATTGTCACCACGCAGCACAAGGGAAGAGAGGACTCTGCAAAGTCATACTTTGCACTGGTAGGAAGTGGGGAGACCTGGAATCTTCCCTCTCTGAGCTTGCCAGGAAACCAAATAGCCTCGTGGAGAATATTGTATTTTTAATCAGTAAATCTATGGCATTTGGTTCTCACCAGAAGGAAGGGAAAGACCAGGATGAAGAGTGTCATTCAGGAAGTCCTCTAGATGCTTTATAATAAAACAAGCCCTATTGTAACAGCACAAGGTGATGGCTGTAATCTACAGTGAGAAGTGTTATTTTCAATAAAGAAATATATACATTTAGATACGCTACAATAGAGGCTATACATTTATAACATCAATTTCTAGAGAAAGCAAAGCTTTCAGCAAACCATTAATTGAAAAGTCATAAAATACTAAAAATCTAGGTTCAATGACCCATTAAATATGTTAGATGCAACTTCAAAATATATCTATAAATATCCTTATATCCCTTGCATAGATATCCTACAAAGCAGTCAAAACTAGCAGTTTTCCATCTTATTTAGTTATACTTGGTTTTATCAGATAAAGAGCATGAAACATCATCTGTCAGCATGAAGCGTCATCTGCCAGCAATTAACTGTAAATCAAAAAACTGTGTTCTTCTAACACAAGACTTGTTTTTTTATGCAGTTTCCGTCACCCTTTAATGCAACTGTGAAATTCTGCTAGTTACACCATGTAGCACTTAGCTTTTCTAACCTGGAAAAAACCAGTTTCTGACAGACCTGTTTGGCAAGCACATGTGTTAGGTAAAAACGTTACAGCCAACCAAGGCAACCAATGAACTAGTGAACCAGTGTGCTGCCACACCCATCAACAAGGCTGGTCAATGGATTAGACAAAAGACATGTGGGAAGCAAATACCTGCTAAAGGGAAGCATTTCTTCGTAACAGTATGTAGTCAGTTAGTATTTCTCCTGCCTTTATAGCATTCAAGGATAATTCTGTCTACTTAGAAATCCAAGAAAGAGCAGAGATCTGGCAGGACCCGGCAGCTCTTGTGACAGAGGCTAATATGGAGAGGGTGATGCCAGAGCACCTGAGGGAGATTGGAAGAGCTCTAGGGAGCATGAGTGACCAAGAACACAGTGAAAAGGGTGGGCAAGCAGGACAGGATGTGGCATAGCCGAAAGACATGGAGGGGCAGTTTGTGCAGCATTTCCTGTAGGCAGGACATGCAGGAGGAGTGCAACCACCTTCCTGGCTCCTGAGTCTCAGTGGAGACCTTATCGCCCTCTACAGCTGCCTGAAAGGAGTTTGAAGCCAGGTGGGGACTGGCCTCCTGTCCCAGGCAACCAGGGAGAGGACAAGGGGAAACGGCCTCACGTTACACCAGCGGAGGTTCTGGTTGGACATCAAGAAGAATTTCTTCACTGAAAAGGTGGTCAGGCATTGGCACAGGCTGCCCAGGGAGGTGTTCGAGTCACCATCCCTGAAGTGTTCAAGAAATCACTGGACTGGCACTTAGTGCTACAGTTTAGTTGTCATGGTGGCATTCAGCCAAAGTTTGGACTTGATGAGCTTGGAGGTCTTTTCCAAGCTTAATGATTCTATGATTCAAAAAGAACCTCCACAAGGTATCCTATTTTATAGGATTTTTATATTCCACTGAAACTATTTTAGTAACTTTTAGAAACTTTTTGCAATTGATAGTTGTGATAGCCACTCTATTTTGTGAATAATCATTGTGTCAAGACTTTTCAATAATATTCAGCAATTATAAATTTGGAAGTTTTGAGTATTAAAATTAAATCACGTTAAAATGGCTTAATCCCCCAAAAGTACAATGTTGATCACCAAACTGAAAAGTCCATAGAAGAGATCAATAGAAAGGTGTGAAAAAACAGCATAGAATCAAGCAAGCCATGAAGTCTTTTGATCTCAACAGATTAAAACGTCACCTCATACTAAAATGCCTACCGTAGTGAGAAAATACAGGAGAAAAACAAAACTGAACAAAGAGAAGCAGTTATGATTGGCAAAGACACTATTAGGGCCTGATGAAAAGCTACTTGTCATTCCAATCAACTGTTATATCCAAACGTTTTCCCACCTCTTGGAAGCCTTTCACACAAGCTTTACATAATGGGCAAGTAGCTCCCATGGTGATCTTCTGGAACCTCTTCAGTAAGCAGAAACAGAAGTATTGCTCAAGGATATTTTAAAATTTCCACTGCAGGATCTGCATTGCAGTCAACAAACATTAAAAAACCCCACCTAGCAAAGAACCAACTGGTCAGGAAGTGTTGCTATCAGTCTGCTATTCCTCAGTAAGAGGAGCTCAAGCAGCAGAGACCAAAATATTGTGTAGGGTAAGCTCTGGTTCTAAACACATCCTAGGCACCTGCCCCTCTGCCACTGAAGACTCAGACCTGCGTTTTAAGAAGTCCTCAACACATCTTGTCCAAGGTCACACAGTAACACAGGCAAGGTGTTACTGCCAGGAGCTGGTTATTGGCTCAGGACACACAGACCATGCCTCTGAGCTGCCAGGCAGTCTGCACCCGCCTAATGGCAGTATTCAATTTTACAACCAGATCTTGCACATCTTGTCCTGCAGAAGCACTATGTGTTGTTAAAAGCTGACTAATTTTATCTGAAAGTGCATCAAAACTTTGTCATCTCAAGAAAATTTTAAGACACAATTCTGCACTTAAAAATACAAAAAAGGGAAAGGTTCCATACAAAGACTTTTCTGACTCTAAAACTGTTCTCATTTATTTTATAACAGAGAAATTGTGCAATATAAATGTTACCATGGTAACAACTCACTTTATTGAACAAGAGAGAAAATAATTATCCCAAACCTGCATATCATGCAAGCTCATGCAGTAAATTTAGTGCTGCCCGTTTTTCCCCTCGCTATTTTTCTTCTTGCAAAGAAAAATAGATTTTGAATTTATACGTTATAGCAAGCCAGGCATAATTTTGCCTGTCCCTCCCACTTCTTTGTATATTTTACATCTCTTGAGTGCATGATGTGAAGGACCCAGTTACTTAGAAAAAGAAAAAGGGATTAATGAATCAGAAATGCTCTTCCCCCTCCTGAGTGAAGTACAGAAGACTCCTATGTAAATGCTTCACGCATTTAAAAAAAATGAAGCCCTAAGGCAAGCACAGCACATGCTTAGTATTCACTCAGTATACTTAAACAGGAACCCTTAGTTTATAGAAAAAACCAAAAGTTATTCATCTCCAAACATAAATTAAACTTGATTTTACTGTTCTGTCCAAATATTTCCTGTGATATTCTATTTGTAAACATATAGTTATATTTTATATACAACGGACAGCAATATTTTCAGAAGAACCGCATGGATTTAGCCATACAAATCCAATTAATCTCAATAGAACTTGTATCACTAAATCCTTGTGCTCAGCTTTGACATTTTAGAAGCAGTGGGGGAGGTTTTTCAAGGAGTGAATATGTATTATACAAAACTCAAGTTTTCTCAGAAATAAAATACCATGCAGATACTCAGAAATATCAACAAACATTTATGTGATTCTGTCAAGAAAATCACATTCTTAGGAAAGGAGGCAAGGATTTTCACAAAATTCTTATTTTACAAAAAATAACAGTATTATCCTGCAGCCTATGAGATAAAACTAATCAAATGTACATATTAGTTGGATAAATTATTTTTATTTTACCTCCAGTTTTGATCTTTTTACTTCACTTGCAGTGCATCTGCCTCTCTCATATGAAATGTTAAAGAATGAATTTAATCTAGTGTTCACAGTTGGAGGATGCGTTTGGGATGCGTAAAATTCATGTTTTAAAAAGATCACTTTAAAGACGTGACTCAAAAATGCTGTTTAGAAAGACAATCCTATTTGTCACCATCTTCCTCACTTTGTTTTTTGGTTTATTTACAGTCCTAAACAACTTAGAGAGTTTAAGAGTAGAAACAAAACTACACTCAACCAACTTCAGCACCAAAGAATGCAGCTAATTTTGACTATCTCTTAGAAGATATCTTCACGTACTAAAAAAAATTTATGCGTATACATATTAATGCACACACACAATACAGGCTGTGCAATATCTTAAATCACTAAGTTGTCTTCTTCATGGACCTGGAACTCTCCAATCATCCAAAGATAACTTATCTTCGTAGAGAATTCTTTCTGGAACATAGGCTGTTAATGGTATGTCCTTCATAAGTACACACACACTTACAGTACTGAGTATATTTAATATATCCCTATGAAGCTCTTACAATTCCATATAAAAAAGGCTACTCTTAGGTGGCTTCTCCCTTCCCCTAAAGCTCTCAACAATCAGTACCAAGATTTCAACTCCTAAACCAAATACCACTAGAGACGTACATTTCCCATACAGCAGTTGAACTGTCTTGCAACTGCAAAAGTGATATAAATAATGTTTCCTTTTACGATAATTTAGACTTTGCATTTGCCAGTAGTTTTTGTACAGAAACCTTTTTTTTCCAGTTCAAGTATAAATCATACAGATGCAGTGGAGACATTTTTTTTTGTTTTTGTTAAAGAAGAAAATGTAAGTGACCATTTGGGACTTCGCTGGACATATGAAGTATTTAACAAGCCACTAAACAATTAGGACAATTTCACCCAATACAAGCCTTCATGCTGCTGTATATTCTTCCTATATATGAACTGGTTAGCTAGTTGCTCACGGGAAGGCTTAGCCCACATGCTAAATGAAGTTTTATTTAAAGCTTGTTGTATTTCAGATTAATAATGACCACTGCAGTACTGTATCCTCAAATCACACTTTTTGCCTGAACTGCATGATAAAGTTAGTACTTCATAAAAAAGTAAAGCCATTAGAAGCAGAAACATTGCTAAAGCAATGTTTTTCTGTAATGGTGTGCTCTGAAGGCCTTATGACTGGAAAACATATTCATAAAAGCAACAGCATGTTACAAAAAAATGTATGTTATCAACTGGGACAGTATCTGACTTAGCAGCCTCTCCAGCCAGAAGCTCAGAGCCTTCCTTGAATCTTGCCTTATTAAAAAGCTTAAATTTTGGTGTACAAAAGTTCAGTAGTTTTGTACTAGGTGTACAAAAGTTTTAAAAATACTAGCTTAATTAAACATATGTGATAAAATCTGTAATCTTTAATAGACTAAAATATGAAATTTGTTTGTGAGAAAGACTTCTATTCATAAGCCTTTCTCAATGCAAAAGTCTCAAACACCCTCTGTTCATGTCCCTTACAACCTCAGCTTTTCCATCTCGCTCACAACTCAGAATCACAGAACGGTTGAGGTGGCAGGGATCTCTGGAGGTCATCTAGTCCAGCCTCCTGCTCCAGTAGGGCCATCTCCACCAGACTGCCCAGAACCGTATCCAGATAGCTTTTGGCTATCTCTGAGGATGGAGATTTCACCATCATTCTGGGCAACCTGTGCCAGCACTCACATCACCCTCACAGGTAAGTATTTCCTGATGTTCCTCCTGTGTTTCAGTTTGTGCCTATTGCTCTGAAGTAGAGCAGCAACTCCTTCCTGGCTCATTACATCTCCTTATCCTCTACACACCTCCTGCTCCTCATGCTTCCCCACTTCTCAGCCTTAGATGCTCCACACCCTGTGCCAGAGTCTTGGTTAGGCCCTAAAGATCATCGCATTCAAACATACTGAGCACTTGGTGGGGAAGCCTTAACAGAGCTCTCCTCCACAACTCCCGCGGCACTTCCCCGCTCCAGACAAAACAATGTTTGGATGTGGACAAATGTATAACTCAGTAAACAAACACTGACATATTTATGCTTTATGACAAGTTGTTTTCTTGGTGGGATTTTTTTTTGTTTGTGTTTGTCTTGTTTTTTGAGATATAACCCAAATCCTCTTTTAAAAAAATTAGAAAATCTTAAAAATTGAAACAATCATGAGATTCCCATGCAGCCTCCTCTGACCACACCATCTCAGTGGTCTTTAATAACATTGGCTCATTAAAGAAATTATGGATGAAATACAGTCAGTAGCTACAGACATATTCAGGACCACTTCCTTCGCAAATAAACTATTAGCCACTAATTCAGAAACGTAATTTCCATTCAGTTGACTAATAAAATGGTACCTCACTGTAAGAATTTTCAGAGATTATTTTTCATCATCATTATCTAGGCTCAGGGTCCAACTTTTAGTTTCTAAATGCTTATTTTCTTCCAAGTGACAAGACTCTTGAACTCCTGCCTGACTGCAAGCCACAAAAAACTGTGAAACTGTGTCCCCCTGCTTTCAGGCTGGCTCATCACCAGCCAGAGCCTGAGTTACAGTTCCCAGTGGCAGAATGCAGCCTATTCAAAACAGCATGATTAATTTAGCTAAAAAGAAAACCACAAGCAGAGAGAAATGGATTAAATAACAACAAAACCCTACATACATATGGTCNTGAATCCTTCCCCCTCTCCAATACAACCCAAGTCTGAATTCAGGTATTGTTCCTCCCATTACAAAGCAACTGAAAGAAAGCTACTGCCAGGTTCCCAGAAAGCTGGAGAAAAGCTTAACTGCATTTAACCCTTTGAGCTCCCTGGAACCAGCCACACAACATCCTCCAGTGCTAGGGACCCACAAAGCACCCACAACTCCCATGTTCTTTGTAGTTATTAAATGCTGCACTTGAGAATGCCACAGATGACACAGGCAAAAAGCAGGGAAATGGTCCTACAAAACCAAAGAGTTTCATTTTCTTCAGTCTGATCAGTTGTTACATTCTCCTATAAAGATCTAATGGGAGGACTAGAAATGCAATATGATGTTAACAACTATTCACTTCCTATTTTTTCCTCCAAAAAATAAATGTATTCAACTCTACAAATTTGTCTGAGTTCTCTCTAAGTGTTGAATCCAATAAGGTAATGAACTGATGAGAAGGCAGTTGTGCCCAAAAATACACTACCATTTCATTTATATGACAATTATTCACAACAAATACACACTGCTATGTTTCTTGTGCTCTGAATAGGAAGTAAAGATACCAGCATATATGTAATGTTTATGGATGTCCAATGTACCACAGCTGCCACTTGATATTTAGAGCCAACAAAGAAAAAGCTGGAACAATGAGGGAAAAATATCTCAGATGCAGATGAAAGTGACTGGCAAATACTATTTAACCAAGAGGTTAGA
>WEIT01029605.1:51764-72190 GCA_013389985.1 Dryoscopus gambensis | reverse complement strand
CATATATTTTAAGGAAGACTGGAGTTTATCAACGCATATTGCTGAGAATATACATAGGTGTGTTTCCCAAGAAACATTTTTTACTGTTGTTCTTAAAATAAAGTTACTTGCCTTTTCTCATCATCAGTGTACAAAAACCATTTGGTTTCAAGAGTATTTAAGCATATGTTGCATCAGATGAATGGTTCAGTAGAAATCTAAATTTTTAATTCTTTACATAGTCATTATGTATTAGATTAAAAAACAAAGTGGTCTCATGTGTAAATACTCTATTCCTTTAAAAAGCACTTTTTCAAGTTCCCTAGCTCTTTTACTGCACTTTGAATTTATACTAATGTAGAATTCCAGAGACTGGTTAATTTCAGAGGGGGAAAAAACGACAACTATTCAGTAAATTTAAGAGTTTGATGCCACATAGTTCTACGGAATTCAAAGCTCATTGGATTAGGACGTGTTTGAAATGAGCATGGAAAGATTAACCTAGGAAGCTCTTAATATTCTGTGTGGCCCCCTGATCATATGAGCCAGATGTTCCAAACCAAGTTTAGTGTTAATTAGGAAGACACATCTCTGTGTGGGAAATAAACTCACAAAACTACCTCACCAATGATTTGACAATTATGTCAGCCACTACACTAGTAGCAGTTGATTACTACATTTGTTTTAAATTGTATAAAGACTCAAAAAATGTAAACCTGCACAAGCTTAGCTTTTATAGTGTAGAGTACAATCTCAAAGTTAATTGCTTCCACAAACACTCATGTTTGCGGTGTCTCAAACTGTTCTCACTGTGATTATTCTTACTGTTGTGATTCCCCATTTATTGATGCAGCAGATGGGTCCAGTAATGTTAATCAGTTAACCAAGACTGAAAAATCAAACTCAATTAGCAATAAATTTCAATAGAGAGACACTTACCTTCAGATTTTGACTGCCATGTATGCTCTAATCAACAAAAATATACAAGCAATGTAAATTTTCAATTTTCATCTCCTAACAATGTAAGAGATACCTTCCTAGACATGTAGGTCTCATTTGAATAGTACCTTTTTGGCTATAAATTGAAAAATACATATTTTAAAACATACTTCAGAAACTGTCTGTTTTCTGCATCCTGGGAAATTGTGCAATTCCTCTTAAGCCTTTAAGAATAGATCACTACATGAAAAATCCCATCCAAACTCTTTCCTAAAGTTCATCTGATAACAGATTGAACATCTTTTAGGAAGAAAAAAATAGAGAATTAGTTCAAGGTTAGGTTAGCTTGTAAGTAAAAGAAATTTTATGGTTGAACTTGGTTAAGTGATTGACTCTCTTATGGTGTAGATGCTGAGGAGACCAGATCAAGTGACTTAACAAATTTTGTGGCGTGCTTTTAATGTATATCCTGAATATTAATTAAAATAAACAGCAGAAAGAGCAATTATTAATGTGAATTTTTAGGAGAAAAAAGAAAGAGCTTAAACTATAGACCTTGGAGACACTAAAATGTTCTTTGCAACATTTTTTATATCTCTTTTTGTTTCAAAGGATAATCCTGGTGATCGTTTCCCAGCCATGTGCCAAAAATGCATTTATGATTGCTTGTGCCCGTAAGCCAAAACTGCAAGTTATGGCAGGTTTCAGCTGAAGGTATTAATCTAAGGATAGGCTTGTATGCCTTTATTAGTTATTTTCTCACATTTCTAGCACACAGCTGAAGTCTGCGTCCAGCTTGCAAAATCTGGTTTGTGTGTTTCTTGACCTAAAGATAGAAATGCTACCCCAGAATGAGCAAGTGTCCATTTTCAAACTAAGGAATACTGAAGCATCTCCCAAAACTAGCAAGAGTATTGCAGACCACATTTTTAGAATTGCTCATGGATTTTCTATCACTGCTTTAGATGTAGGTGTTTCTGGGTAAGGAAGGTACCAGCTCGTCAGAAATAGCAGAATTGGTCATATATCAAGAAACCTTTTATAGATGTGTCTTGCAGACTGAGAGACTCAGGCCAACACATTATCTAGAACATCAGTTTGTTGGATTTTTTACCAAACTAAGTCCTAGTTAGCATTGCTAATGCCTATATTAAGTTCAGAACTAACATTTTCATTTCCACTGTATTCAAGTTTTGCAGAAAGATAAACCAAAGAGATTAAATTTCATCTTAGTTTATTTTCAAATGAAGAAAATTTCCAGGTGGGAGTTGTGTATTCTCACACCTATTCAGAATTTATAACAAATGCACTTATGCAGTGCTGATTTCTATGAAGAAGATAACCTGCTTCCTTATAAAGGGGTGCTTTTTAGGCAGATCTCTCAATACCAAAGATCCTCACATTTTACAGCTCCAGAAACTAATGTTTTTGTGATGATGATGATGATTATTATTCATGCTTACACACACTATTATTTAGGAAAACTAGTTTGGGGACTTGATTTTTTAGGGTCCTGTTCTTTTAATGAGATAAGATATTATAGTGGGAGTTTAGTACTTATGAAAGAGATTCACATTTGGAAATCTATTGCTTTTTCTATTGCTTACTTCAAATTTGATTTTGGTGAAGAAAAGAATGAATTTAAATTTATTTCCAAGCTATTTTCTTTTTCTGGAAGAGTGATTGTTCATCCTTTTAGGTTCCTCATGATCTTTGGGAAAAGTAATGCAATTCTTAATAAGAAAAAAATCATACTTGAGGAGGATGAAAGACAATTCCATAATGACCAAAAATCCTGCTGGATATGTGTTTGTTGCATCATATTTTCACAAGAAAGTCAAATAAGCAAAAGAGAACATATCTTTTCCAATTTTCCTAACACTAAGTATTAACATATAGAGAATTCATTTACCCAGCTGATCTTTCTGGTGGAAGGAATTGCATTTGGCTTAAGTCTCATATAAAAATTCTGCACATTATTTTTTCTGAATAAAATCTGCATTTCTCCTACATTAGTTTTCTTTAAATCAGAACAGAAAATTGAAATTTAGTTCCTTCGTGCCTTCTAGCCCTTCAAGATTAGACAGTAAATTTTTCTAATCTACAATTTTGTTAGGATATCTGTTTCAAGACTGAATTCATTGAACAAGGTGTGTCTCACTCTTGGCATCAGAAACAGATTCCCATTTTATCATACTTAATTTCTTGGGCATTATATTCCTCAGAATATAGTAGTATGGAGAGATTTAACAAAGAAATCAAAGCCATGTTCCATTAAGCTGATAGCATTAAGTGATGATGTTTTAGATTTTAAACAAAACATCTGTAAGACCTCAGGAAATTTTAGGATGATAATGTATAACAAGCACATAGCAAAATATAAACTCATAATTTTTATTTGATATACAGATATATGTATCTTATTGAACTGTTGTTCTTTTTAAATAAGCATTTTTAAAATATACAACTTCTTTATTAGTGATTAAAATTAGGTACATTTTTCAGAATTGGTTTGCTTCAGAACATAATTTTATCTTAGAAATATTGTTATAATAACAAATTCTGGCAACTGAAAAATAATCAAAACAAGCAAGTTAGAAAAAGTGATATTCAAATCATAAATCATTCTGCTTCTAATTTAGGCAGTATTGTGGTACTTCTATTAAAAATGTTTGTGGGAAAATCAATTTTTTATGTTCTCAGATCCTCAGATTTAGTATCTGATTAGTGTGAAAAGTGGCACACTGAATGCAGTGCATGTAAGAAAATCAAGAATAAAAAATAAATAGGGCTTCAAATTCCTGACTCTTTAGATAATATGCAAGCTATGCACAAAATTTTTTACACATCGTGTTATATATCATTGCTATTCAATTTTACTTAAATCAGAGAAGCTACCATTCTTATTTAGTGTGGGTATTGAAATACCAGTAAATGCCATTATTATACCAGCCATCTCAGAATGTTTTGATTGAATGCCTAAAAATTCTATGCAGCATTATTTCTGAAAATTACAGCACAACCAAATTGGCATTTCTGATACCTTTAATTCCAGAAGGGATATCTAGTTTGATGCTTTAAAATACAACATAACAGCAAAATTAATTGAATGTTATCTTTTTCCAAGGCAAGTGAGATGTTTAAGCATATCATTGAGAAATACTCAAAACACTATTCATACAAATTTCTCCAACTGAAAAAGTAGTGTGCAGATTCTTAGCAAGAACTTCACTTCACTATGAATCCTAACAAATAGTATAGCTGAGACTGTTTGCTATAAGTTGTATCATGTAGTATATGTATGAAAAATGACTAATGTGTCATATTCATTGTACTACTGTTTTTCCAAAATTCAGCATAGATAATCCTTTCTGTGTAAGTTTCTTCTGAGGACCCAAGCTCAGAGAGTAGTGGTGAATGGAGTTACACCCAGCTGTCAGCCAGTCACTAGTGAGGTTCCCCAAGACTCAGTGTTGGGCCCAATCCTGTTTAATATCTGTATTGATGTTCCAGATGAGTGGATCGTGTGCACCCTCAGTAAATTTGCAGGCAGCACCAAGTTGAGTGGGAGTGTTGATCTGCTGAGGTCAGGAAGGCTGTGCAGAGGCACCTGGACAGGCTGGACTGATGGGCCAAGGCCAATTGTGTGAGGTTCAATAACACCAAGTATCGAGTCCAGCACCTGAGTCACAACAGCCCTGTGCAGAGCTCCAGGCAGGAGACAGAGTGGCTTGAAACCTGCCCAGCAGAAAAGCCCTAGGAGTACTGGTCAACAGCAGCTGAACATGATCCAGTGTGTGCCCAGGTGGCCAAGAAGCCCAGTGGCATCCTGGCCTGTATCAGCAATAGTGTGGCCAGCAGGACCAGGGCAGTGATTGTCGCCCTGTACTCAGCACTGGTGAGGCCACGCGTCGAATCCTCTGTTCAGTTTTGAGCCCTTCACTGTAAGAAAGACTTTGAGGTGCTGGAGCATGTTCAGAGAATGGCAATGGAGGTGGAGTTATCCAGCCTGGAGAAAATTAGTCTCAGTGGGGACCTTATCACTCTCTACAACAATCTGAAAGGAGGTAGTTTCAAGGTGTTTCCCTCTTCTCCTAAGTAACAAGTGACAGAACTAGAGGAAATGCCCTCAGGTTACAGCAGGGGAGATTAGGTTTGATGTTAAGGGGAAAAAATTCACCAAAAATTTTATCTATTGGAACACACCCCCCAGGGAAGTGGTCAAGCCACCAATTAATCTGCAGTATCTGTAATACATGTTAGAACATTTCTTCCTTTGCTGCTGACCTAACATACACACCTGCTTACTCGCTATGGATTTCTATACTTCAAGTAATGAAAATTGTATTATGGAGAACCAGTAGTGTGGTTGATGGAGGTTGAATGGGTTAGAACTTCGTTGATCTGAAACCTTGCTTTGGGAGCTTATCCTTGAAAGAAAACAATGAAGCTTATCAGAGGTCACATAACAGAACCGGTTTTGATTATGCTTTAGAGAAACTTTCTTCACCTTTGGTATCTTGTTAGCTTTGGGGAACATGCTTAATATTAAAACAGAATTTGAGAAATCTGGATATGATGTATCATCATGATATAGAAGGTTATCATGTCACCAGATTTGGTTTGGTTACTTGATTTCTTTCTCAGAAAGCATTTATTTAAGTTTGCCTTTTAGAAATATAAAAAATGGGATTTACCTTTTTTAATGGGAAATCAGGGTTTTTTGGATTTAATAAAACCAGCCAACTTTGTGATCATCTGAACAGATAAATAAAAATAGTGGTAGCCAGATAGTTATGATAATTTCATGCTCCATGTATATGCATATAATGAATTTAGATTAGGTGTCTTTTAAGTAGCGAAACCTAGCTAAAAGAGTGCTTTCGGGAAACAGAAAGACAGAAATAGAGAAGATATTCTGCCTGTAGCCAAAGGATCCATAATTGTCCATTCAAAGACATAACTGACTATTCAAAGACAAACGTATCCTCACTAGTACCTCACTTTTTTCTCACTGCCCATTGGAATGGGCCAATACCGGAGGTGCTTATACAGTCTCCCTCACAACTGGCTCCTGTTATATCAGATTATATGTTAGTTTTGCATGTTGTGAAGAAGGGACTTTTTTTTCACTAGGGAAAACTTATTGAAGTTCTGTTTTATCTGAAGTCAAGGGCAGCATAGAAGATCAATATGTTATTTTACTCTCAAAGCATCCAGGGATTCGAGAATTACCGGGTGTCCTGCTAGAAAGTTAGTACATGCCTCTTCAGGAAAGACAGTCTTGGGTAAAAAATATATACGAAACAACCTGAAGACTGGTTTTCTGAAATCTATATCTTTGGAAATATGAGGGTAAAACGACCCTAGAACCATAAAAATCCTTTTGTCCTTTACCAGGACCTCCCTCAGGTTATTTCACAGTAGAAGAGGTCAGCACAAGGCCTGGGTCATTGGTTTCCTCCATAATTAGTGGAGACATCTAGCATTGTTGTAGACTAGTGGTGGAACAATACAAATTGCTACACCACTGTGCCTTGAAAGCTGATGTCACTATCATGATTATAATATGAGAGATATATATATCATATTGTAATAGGTTGAACCTGAATTGATTGACGGGCTTTTGGGCCAATCCCTTTTGCAGTTTTGCATGTAAAAAGCCCATGCAAGCGCAGGAGATTTCTCTTTGTTTCCAGCTTCAGGGACCGAGGGGTGGCGGAAGGCAGAGGGCCCCAGGCCCAGGCCCGGGCCCAGGTTTGGGCCAGGCTCCCCCCCAGCCCTTCAGCATGGCAGCAGCACGGGGCCCGGCTCTCCCCTCCCGGGGAGAGCTGTGCCCACTCTGCAGGCAACTGGTAGCCGAGGCAATGTGGCTGGGATGATTTGGGGCCGCCGAGGCCCCCACACAGAACCAGCAGGGCCGGCGGGGCACCTTTGCATCCAGCACAGCTCTCGCCAAAACCGAAGAAACACCACACCGCAACCAGCAAAGACACCTTTTCTTTCAAGTCAGCGAGGAAAGAAGAGAAAAGTAAAGTCACATGGGACAAAGCTGAACATGGTGACTCCAAGGTCAGAAACAGAAGGAAACGGGTGAGACCACGTGGAAAGGCAGCTCAGTGGCTACAGGAAAAGAGGGCTGCTGCCCTTTTTAGCACGAAGCTTAAAAATGCTTCTTATAAAGCCATAGAAAGGACTTTAATTCATTTGGAAAAACTCGGGGGGATGAGAAATTCTTGTGCAGCCTGTGACTTTAAAGAAAGGCCCAAGCCAGGCAAAATAGAAGTTGTGAGAAGCTGTTAAAAATTCGAAGCAGAGAACCTTTGCTTTCAGGCTGAGATAGCTCATCCTTAAAAGACTGAAAACCCCATTTTTCTCCTGTGGCCCATGACTTGGCAGTGTGGGAAAACTGCAAAAGATTCATGGGAGAAATACTTTTTTCACTTCAACAGGTTTTCTCCAGGTGGAATTGTTAGTTTGTGAAAACTCTATGGCACAATAGAAGAACCTCTTTTCCTTAAGCATAAAAAGACTCTTGAAAAAGATGTAAATCTGACCAAAATGCCATCTTCTTGTTTTGTTTTCACTTGTGAAAGGTTTATGGTAAAGGAGAAGGCATTGAGAAAGAAAGAGTGTTTAAAGGTTTGCTTTAATTTCTTACCAGTTTTTTTTTTCATTCTGTTAATAATAAACTTTCTTTTATATTACAGCCATTTAAGTGTAGACCTTGTTTTGCCCCAAGGTTTCTTTACATTTTCCTCAATAAATCCATATTGCCCTTATGCACATAATTGAATTTCGTGTGTTTGGCATTTAAACCGGCACCAAACCACGACACATATATATGATGTCATAGTCATATGAGTCTTTGGACATCCTACTCATGTCTGTACCTGGAACACTACAATATATTTTAACACGAAGAGTACTTTAATGGATACTTTACTTTGCTTTGCACATAAAAGAACACATATGTGCTAGCAGGTTTTCATGCTTATGAATCGGTTGAATAGGTTGTAATAGAAAGGAGATCAAGTTCTGAAAAATGCTGGTGGGAGTGGGCACTTCAGGAATCCCCCAAGGTGAAAATCCCAGACGGAAACCAGTTACTCAGAATCAGAAATTTTGTTTTAAATAGTTATTGAAACTGCCAGTTAGAAGGGTTCCTCTGGCAACCTGGCCCAGTCCAATGGCTGGAGTGTGATGGTGAGTTATCACTCTGGAGGGATAGAAGACACCTTCATTCCTGACCTGACAGTGGGTCTCTGCACTGGTCAGATCAAACACCTGCTCTGTGCCGATCCAAGTTCCTGGCCAAGTACAAGCAGCTGCTGAGAATTGAGGAGGAGCTCAGCAGCAAGGCTCACTTTGCGGGGAGGAACTTCAGTAACACTCGTGTTAACTAAGTGTGGCTGAGTCACCCCTGTTCTAGTTCAGCACTAGTCATTGACTTAGATCACAATTGTCACTGATCACTTAGATCACTGTTACTTACGTTAGAGTTCTCTTTCCATATTCCCCAGTGAATTTTCTCAGGATTGCAGAGGGATGTGTATGTCTTCAGTTTCAGAAGCTCTGGTCATGACATCACTTTTCTGTTTCCAAACAGCCTTTGAAGCTACTAATAGGACGTGAAGTTTCATAATTTAATCACCATATCATGGTCTTTGCTGTAGTAATGAGGAATTTGTGAAAACACAGATACGAACAGGTGTATACATATGCACTCGAACGATTTAATTATATGCTGACTCTAGCTGTGCTCTACGTATTCCTTTCTTCATAATCATCCTGTCTTCATTATACTGTTGAGTTTTACAATATATTATTGGTGAGGGTGCTAAGGGCGATTTTTCTTATTTCTTATCTCACCCCAGTTATAAAGATGAGGACACTGAGAAAATAGGTAAAATCCCAAAAAGACATGTGAACTGGAATACACTGGGAGTGAATTCTGTTAATGAAATATAAATGAACAGCATTTGTTCAAGATGCATGAGTGCTGTCCAGTAAATAAAATGGGTTTTTTCTCTATTTCTCAATGACAGTCTTAGCAATTAGAATCATAGAATTATTAAGGTTGGAAAAGACCTCCAAGATAATCTAGTCCAACCTTTGACCAATCCCCACCTTGTCAGCGAGATCATAGAACTAAATGCCATGTCCCGTTACTTCCTGAAAACTTCCAGGCGTGGTGACTCTACCACTTCCCTCAGCAATCTGTTCCAACGTTTAACCACCCCTTCAGTGAAGAAATTCTTCCTGATGTCCAACTTGAATCTCCCCTGACATAGGTTAAGGCCATCTCCTCTTGTCCTGTCTTTTGTTACCTGCAAGATGAGGCCAATCCCCACCCTACCTGACTACAGTCTCCTGTCAGGGAGTTGTAGGGAGTGATGAAGTCTCCCTGAGACTCCATTTCTCCAGGCTAAGCAACCCAAGCTCCCCCAGCTGCTCTTCCTATGATTTACTCTCTAGACCAACTCTTCACCAGTTCTGTTGTCCTTCTCTGGACACACTCCAGCACCTCAATGTCCTTCTTGTATTGAGGGAGAGGCCCAGAACTGGACACAGGATTTGAGGTGTGGCATCACCCGTGCTGAGTACAGGGGGACAATCACTGCCCTGGCCCTGCTGGCCACATTATTGCTGATAGAGGCCAGGATGCCATTGACCTTTTTGGCCACCTGGGAATACTGCCGACTCCTATTCACACCTTTAATTTAATTTTATTTCTTCTGGATTATTCATATCATGGGGTCTGGAAAAGACAAAGGAAAATACACAGAAATATGCTAGAAAATGGTATATCATGAATAACAGAGATGTTCAATCTAAACAAATTCTTCACGGCAAGGGGGTTTGAGTTACAAATGGTTAGCATTTTGAACATAAGTCTTAAAATAAAACATGGAGACTACTATCTGTACCCTGAATAACATCCAAGAATTATTCTTTTTTGCAGTAGAATATAATATGTTAGTATAGCATCATTGTATTTCAGTTCTCAGATTTGCTCAATAATTTATCCATTTTTCCATTCTGTAAACCATTTTCAGAAATAGTGCTGTATATTCCTAGGTTGAAAACTAAGCATGGTAGTTCATTAACCCAGATTTAAGCTCTTTCCGGGATACCTTCAGGGATTAATTATGGACATCACACCTTACCAAAATATTCAGAGATTGATTTAAATCCCCAAATTCACACTAAGCTCATTTTCATCATGTTATCATTTTATGAAAGCCAGTTTTTTTTCTTGGCATTCATTGGTATTCATGATATTGTTACATGGATCAGAGTCACTACCTGGAAAAAAATACTAATGTAGTGGAGAGAACAAACTGTTTAGAAAAACCTAGGGTAAATTGGACTGAAAATCATTTGCAGTTAAGAACCATTAACAAATAAATTGTGTATGTAAAGGTGATTACCTTTTTTAAACTTTTTTTAGATTTTCCCCAAGTAGATGTCATGCAAAAATTAAAGTGAAAATTTGCCAAATGGTTGAAATCTCCCATTTTGCTCCTTCAGGCACACAGTCCTTAAGGTGGTTTTACTCTAAATTTTATGATACACTTAGAGCCGATAATTTCATGAATTTTTTTTTTCCTTCAGGTCACAACCGGTTAACACCCTATTCTCCTTTTATTCAAAAAAAAAATGGTATTTAAAAAAAATAAACAAACCCTTCCTGGTGATTGATACCAATCCTGTAAACTAGGCAGAAGGTCTAAATGCCACCCACTACTCCCCAGCTTGGAGAATACACAGAAAAGGAGTTACAAAGCATTTCCTTTTCCTGATGCTATCTCTAGGTTTCTGATTCAGTCAGTACAATTGTTACAATCTCATCTTCCCCAGGGTGAAATTTGCCTACTTAAGATTCACTTAAACCGTGGAAACGCAGTTGAAGTGGAACACAGGATGCAGTAAACAGCTCCTTGCTTTGTCACTGTTTCAGGGATGATAGAGCAAGAATGCAATATATAAACATGCATTTGGGTTCACAGTAAGTTAAATGTAGCCATTCATATTTTAAATACTGCTGCAGTCTTTGAGTATCCTTACTATTTCCCTGCTTTAAAGAACAATGAGGTAGACAAACTGTTTTACAGATACCGATTCAATTGTTAGGCATTAAAATTCTTTGAGTGGACAAACATTTTTAACATTGAAATGTAACTTAAGTATGTATGCTTAAACTGCAATGAAAAAGACAAAGCAATCGGGAGTTTATTTTATTAGCTTTGCAAGTGTTGAGACTCAGCATCCAGATTTATGACATGGTAGTTATGCCAGCTCAAAATTCAAGGCTGAATTCTGAAGTCAGTTTTCAGCTTCAGCAAATGCTCTCTAGGTCCTGCTGTGTTTCATTTAGTAGCAAGGATGAATGAATTCCATCTGTAGGAGAGCATGTTTTACATAGAAGCTACTGCAAGGCAAGAGTCAATACTGAGATGGAACAGGATTCAATATCTGGACACTTTTTTATTTATGGACAGGTGCTTATTTGTTTTCAAGCAGGTTTTTTAAGCTGGGCTGATGATTTAAGAGCAGATGTGGAGTTATAATACTTAGTTATAAAAGAAGAGGATGTTTGTTCTGTACTTTGATGGTAGAATGCTGTGATTTAATATGAACAAGATACTATTTGTGGTTAGGAACTAATCTTGCTAGGTGCAGAATATGTAAAAAGTGGTAATTGAAATGAACACATCTCTTTTTTTGTCTGCCTACTAAGGTAGCTAAAACCTCAGTTTTGATCAATTTTTATGGGTAAATATTTGAGTAGTAGCAAAATCAGTTTGGCATTATTATATCTTTATAATATGTATATAGGGGAAAATACATTAATAAGATGTATTCATAGGTAAACTGGTATACGTGCATGTATATTGATTTTGTTTATCAGTATATTTTTGTCCATATTTTCGGGTGGGCTTGTTTTAGTATGAATTGGGCAGTTCCTAATTCCTGGATGTAGAAATTGACAAGCATTTTCTGTAACCTAGCCTTGATAATATGCGTTTGTAGTAACTTGGGCAATATATATGTATTTCTCATATCCTTGACACTGATCGCATATGTATTCTATCAAGTTACACTCCTAAGCCAGGTACATGTGCAGTTGGCTTTCCTTAGACAAGAACACTGCAGCCTTAGCCACAAACCCAAAAAAACAGAGCATGCCAAGGCTACCCACCACAAATTGCTCAAACTTACAAAAATAAAATTGAATACAAAATGAGAAATGTTGGTTTTGCATCAAATCTCATCTTTATGCTCTGGAGAAATTTGATTTTACACTTTTACACTTACACTGTCCAAGAGCCCGTGTATGCAAAATAACCCTTTTCAANCACAACACAAAAAACACAACCCAACAAACAAACCAACAAACAAAATCTTAAATAAATGGGAGCTTCAGAAATTGCTTTTCTTTGCCAGGAAAATCCTGCAATCCTTGGCTGTGAAAAATCCTTATTATCCATATTTTGTTCTGCTGCCTCTTGAGTAAAACACTGTTCTGTGTCCCTGGGCTGATTTTAGGCTTCCACCAGGCTGTGAGAGAGAAGAGCTGTGGGCTGCTGCCACCTACAGCTGGAGTACCACGGGCTCTCCACCGGAGAAATGGACCCGGCACTAAAGCCCCTCTGAACAAAATGCGGTAGATCGTAAAAGTGAGCTGAAGGAGGACTCTGCAGAGCTGGTAGTAATTGGGTTTTGCCAGTTCTTTATGACATTTAAATAAAACTAGGGGTACAGAGAAAGTAAATCCCCTAGTAGCATATTCAAGCAATTTGCTTCTCATAAAAGCATTTTCCTACTAGCAGTAGCTTGCAGAAATAAATTTCATCAAGAGGAGAAAAAAACTTGGCTTCTGACAATCCTTGTGTCAGTTAACATTTGAAACGCTCTGAGATTTACGAGAAAGGAAAAAAAAAAAGAAAGATTGTACTCTTTTTGAGTATATTTAGTCACTGTGGGTTTGTGTATTCCAAATATTTTAAGATGCTTAGAATGTTGTCCCCTATAACTTCAGCCCCTCCTCCCACTGCATTTATATATCTCCAGCTGTTAAAAAGAAAAACAAAAAAGTACACTCTAGACTAAGACCTCAGGAGAGCAGGAATAATAATGCCCAGCAGTGGTGTGCTATTTTCTGCGACTGCTCCAACATTTTTTGTACTGAGTTTTATTGCAGTATTTTTTCCAGTAAGGAAAATACAGGATTGCTTCCATCTAAGCATTGCTCTGTTCTGCTTAACCTAGTAAATATTGGCATGACAAAATCTGTGTGCATGGGAAGGATGGGAAATTGTTGTTTATTTCCATTCAAGTGTATCCTCTTTTCTCAATACTACTGTGGTATCTGAGGGATTTTTCCCTGTGCTCTCCTGATTTCATTTCACTTTCTATGCAACAATGAAGAAGAGTGCTCTATGTGGACCGATCAGGCTACTTCACTCCCATAAAGGATTTCTTACGTAAATAGTCCCAGTGAGATTTAGCAAATTATGTACTTCAGGAGAAATGCTGTGTTCATGGAAGTATCCTTTCATAGTGAGATGTGTAAGCACATAGGCAAGAGCCTGCATGGCACTGCTACTTTATTTTCATTTGCAGTACAGAAAACAGATTTTTTATCTTGCCTTTAGATATTGAAATTAGGCTTGAGGCTTGGTTTTCATTTTTGAAACCAGAATGGGCATAAGAATAAACTGCAGGAACACATTTTGGTATTAAAAAAATAAAATCAACATCTTCCAGACATCCTTCATCCTCCAGCCTGCCTTTTGTTTGAGCTAACTTATGCCTGTAACCAGCATTTCTTTAGAAAACTTACCTTTCTTTTAACAGCAATTATGCACTGATATCTGAGTCACAGGGGCTGAATGACATATTGTTTCAGGCATCATCTCCAATTATCTTTCTTGACAGCTCTTATTCTCTTAAAAGCATATTCTTCTCCGTCTAAATACTCTGATAATTAATAATTAGTAATTGTACAATTCAGTGTTTATATGTAAAGGAGTCTCATCTTCTGATGCAGGAATTGGATGTAACATTGCCAGTGGAAAAAGCAGGAAAATGGAATTTGGTTCTGGTTTTGCATCTGATATTTCATCATTTGAGAGTACTGAGATTTCCTTGCCTTATGTGGAGTTACTCTGATTTATACCACTGAAATGAAAATCTAATCAAGCTCCACAGCTGGATACATTCAACAACTTTTGTTCACCCAGAATAACTTTGGATTTTATTGATCTGCATTCTAGAACTGAACAAAAAACAACAGGAGGGAAATCTGAGAAACAGTGTCTCATTTAGAACCTAGTAAAAGTTCTTAAGGTGCTTGTTGCATTGCCATACTTGGCTTGATCATCCTCAGAAATCAATGAAGAACCTGCAGTCAGAAGCATGCATAAAAATGTCTTGGACTTTTAAAGTGGTTTCCATGGATAGAAGGTAAAGAGTTGGGGTCGAGGGAGATACAACCAGAACCACTGCAGTCCTGTGGATCAAAAATTTGTCCAACTTAAATTATTTCTTTCAGAGAGGTATAGCCAGCTAGAAGGTGAGAGACAGGGTGGTATAACAAGAGAAAGAAAACAGAGCAATAAAGTACTATTTGACTGCTAGATGAATGCTCTGTAGGACAGAAATTGCTGTGGTGTCACTAGCTTGCTGCTACCGGCATGTGTGTCATATCAGTGGAAGTCAACATAAAGTGAAACCAGGAAAAAGAGAAATCCATTTGCCTCCCACTTCTGGAACAAAGAAAAGGGCAAAACCTTTTCTACCTCTAGTGATAGCAGTCATAAGTAAATGTATGTGTTGCTGAGAAGTCTGAGAATTCATCCTTTGAAAAAAAAGTCTTTTCGTCATGAGATGACATGGCAACCCTTACTATAGAGTGGCTAAGGCATCCACACAGGCCTGATAAAGAACAGCAGGGATAGGCTGGAAGCTGTAAACTAATATAAAGCCACCTCTGTCACATTAGTCTTTCAATATTTTAGGCATTAACATGTCTTTAATGGAGCTGAAATACAATGCATTGATGTGTTCCTTAGAGCCCGCTGTTAGCTGAGTACCTCATGATTAAGCAATCCAGTGTTTTGGTTCTCCAGCTTAAAATGGCTTCTGAATAAGTGCAGTGCAAACAGGGCAATTGCAAATAAACACTCTCAGGTCTCCCTATTTAAGAATGAACATATAGAGGAGTATAAAATTGGCCTGTTTTCCCAATCTTGCTTAATATTTTAATAAAGATGATTAAATCAATATTATGTCCCAGAGCCACATCAATATGTACAAGAATCCAGCATCTCAAGGATATGTTACAGAGAGGGGACTCACTTGATTCAAGTATTTATAATGATACTGTGTCAATAATCCTGATTTTTTCATGAATTATTTACATTTTCCCTCCTCACTATCTTCCTGCTTTGTGAAAGGAGTTAATTATTACAAAGCTTTCAGCTATTACAGCAATCTTTAGCACAGAGAAATGATAAAATGATAGCATTCCTGAAGCGTTACAACACTCTTCCTAGAACAATTTTCCAATTAATGCATTGAACTATAGGAAGTTAATTTCCTTCCCACTCTGCTTACTTGGGTAAAGAAATATATATTAACAAATTAACTGGTTTTGTTTGGCTTGGTTTTATTCTATGGAAGAGACTGTGAATGTTTTTTCTATAGTCTGTGAACATTTTACCTTTTTCTACAAGCAGTCACCATAGCCACTGGCAAATAGCATTATGTTTGCCTGGTTCTCTCTGGTTTGACTACAGTTCTTATTCAAGAAAAAAAAAAAAGAATGTGGCTTGATTTTTTCAGAGAACAGAAATCTTAAGTAATAACCAATTAGTTCTGTCTGAAAAGTGAGAGTCTCTGAAAGAGGGAGGGCTTGCCTTTATTCTAGAGAGAACATCACTATGAACCTTTGCATCTGGTTTTAGACGCCTGAATGCTTCAAAGATTTTCTCCCATTAAGTGCTTTCGTCTGTGTTTGATGCAGCTGGAAACAAATTTGTCACAGTGCAATATTAATAATTATTCAGATGTCCACATTTGCAATTTTTTCTATCTCCACCTATTTTCTCAATTTAGATAAACTTTAAGTTGTCTCAGACAGTAATCAGATGGCTTGCTTTCAAGCACTTTCTAGCTCCAAGTGGTGTGTAAAATTAGCTGGTACATTCATTTTGACTTTTGGATTTTCCTAAATGCATAAGCACAAAAATCTGTGCATGTTCAGAATTATGTAGCATAAGAAGCTAGATGCAGGCTATACTGGCAGTTCTCTTCCTATCTTCAAATTTTTACAGGTATTTTTCATAGAGGAAAGCTGCTTAATTGATGGAGTTTCAATTGGGATAAAAGTATTTATTGATTTTTTTAAAGGTGTGTAATTATTAATTCAATAATGAAGAGTGACAATAAGTGAACTAAGAATTCAGGATCAGTATCAGCAATGCCAGTGATAAACCACAATATCAGACACTGCATAATGTTAATAAATACCTACAAATTTCAAAATTTCCAACTTTCTATAACTTATACACACCCACACACAGAGTGTGCGCACCTAGTCCCTCACAGGCAGTGTGGATTTTGCAAACACTGAAAAGTGTGTGTCTCCCACATGCAGACCCTCCTGTGGAGATGTGGAGGCTGAGCATGTAGTGACAGGACAAGGGGGAATGGTCTTAATCCAAAGTAGAGCAGATTTAGATTAGATATTAAGAAAAAATTCTTTACCGTGAGGGTGGTGTGTGTCGGTGGTGAGACCCTGGAACACAGAGGTTATGGATGTCCCATCCCTGAAAGTGTTCAAGGCCAGGCTAGATTGGACCCTGAGCAACCTGGTTTAGTGAAAGGTCCCTGCCCATGGCAGAGGGGTTGGAACAAAAAGTTCTTTAAGGTCCAACCAACCCAGGTCATTCTATGATTCTAAATGCTTCTCTGGAAGTACTTTTTTGCCTATTTGACTGTCCAGCATAGGTGAGTTATTGGCTTGGTCTAGCTGTGTAACTTTCAGACAACTCAAGTTAAAAAAGAGAATTCTCACCCATTTTGATGGTGTAGTGAGTGAATCGATGTCTGAGCAGGTCATATGCACAATACAAAACATTGGAAGCAAGGCATTTTGGTAACATTTGATTCAGTTTTGAAGTAATATCTTGCTGATTGGACAACTATTAAAAAAAACAACAACAAAAAAAGAATTGCACTTAACAATCAGTTAGAGGAGCTGCAAAAATTGTTTATGGGGATTAAAATGAGTATGTATAGGATCAAATTTTATGAACAAATCTGATCTTCCTCCATTGTTTAAAAATAGTTTTGAAGGCGATTTTAAAAGCATCACATATAGCTTAACGGTGCAGTAAACTGCCACAAGAAGGACCAGAGAAACATAGTCTGACATATCAAATACTGTATATATAGCTGCAGAAAGCATGCAGAAAATAATAATTTAACATTTCTAAGACAAACTGTAACCAAACATGTTGGGGCTCCCCCCCAACTCCCCCTGGGGTGGAAGCATGGACTGGACATGAGGTTTCCCCCTGCTCCTTGGTCACATGTGCCCAAGTTCTGTGTCCCTGTTGGTCCCAAATGTTCCCCCGCCATGAGAACTCTTTGGCTGTATGATTCTGCAGTCTGTGTGCTGGCTCGCAGCCATGTGGCCACAAAGTAAAACATCTCTCCGAAACTTCTATGCAAAGACCATTCCCTATTTTTTCCTGCTGGCAAAACTGTCTCTGGGAAGGTTGCTGAGAATGCGCAGCAACATAAGCACACTTGCATAAGCATTATTTTGTTATTTAAGGTATCTGTCATATTTGTTTTCCCAATTAGATACACACATAGTGTTCAAAAAGAAAGGTGTCACATAAATTTGCCCTTGTCTGGTATAAATTTCCAGTTCTAGATGAACTCATTCAAAGCTCTGACAGATAATGCTGGCAGTGCCTGTTCAAGCTGTCTGTTCCACTTCTGTGTTGGATGAAGGAATATATGCCTGCATCTCATCACCCAGTTTGGTGTTTTACTGTGAGCCAGGTGGATTTGTATTAAGGTACTGAGCTGTGAAGAGAAGCAACCGAACCGTGGTTACCCATTCTGTACTCGTGATTGTCCTGAGGTGGTGTTGCCTCCAACAGGGGATGGTACTGACACTGAGGGGTTGAGATTCTTGGCCAGTCTGACTGATAATGAAGTACATGAAAGCCAGAGATTAGAGAAGTAGGACAGTAATTTATTTTCCCTTGCAATTGTTGGGATTTTTTGCTAGATTTAGTGGAGTTTTTTGTTAGGGTTCTTTTTATTATTATTTTTGGTTTAGCTGTAGCTTATCCCGTAAAATGCCTCCAGTGTTTTTAACCGTTCCAGCATAATTTTGTCTTTCTGACAATTTAACAGCAAGAATGTATTGACTGGCAATACTTGCAGTCAGTGAAACTCACTAATGTACCTCTCTCTTTCCTGAGATAGAGCAGTGTCACTGTTCTTTCAAGGCAGTTGGTATAGCCAAGGGTTTAACCTTCTGATGATGCATCACATTTCATTCTTCTTTCAGACTTCAGTAAATACAATTCAGCATTGCATTTGAAAGCTGAGGTTTTGTTGTCTGCTAAGAAAGATTGCATCTGCCTTGCTGTTTTTCCTCCTTTCTGACAAAAATGTTTAATTCTTTTTCATGTAGAATGTGAAGGGTGTCATATAAATATGGTCTGGTATTGTTTCATGTAATGTGAAATACGGAGAGTAGCTGATATGAAATTAAATACTGTTCTAATCTACACGTATGTGGTGTTCCACTCCTGAGAGGAAGGGAGCACCCAAGGTTCATGAATGCCCATGGTTGAAAAGGAACAACAAATGCCAGAGGGTCAAGAAAAAAAAAAACTTTAAATGTTTTATTAGTAAACTATACACTTGGCATGGAAATTGGAATAAGTTAGTTCCTTATCTTCTAATAGTAATAGAAGTAAAAGAATTTTAAAAAAGAAAAGAGAGAGAAGACAGAGACAGAATAAAGGAGATCACTAGTCCTGTGTCCAACTTCAATCTGGCCAACAAGGTCATCATCTGACCAACCCCAGGATCCAGGGGGTGCCACCAGGGCTTTTTATAGATAAGTTTCTCCCACCCTGAGGCTACATTTCTCACATTCCATGCAACTGAGTTACCATGCACACATTCTTCTGGACCCTTCTGGGAATGGGTCACAGAGCTTTGGAGATTTTTGGTGGTCTCTTCCCTCATTGACTTGTCTTGCCCACTTTTTGACCTCATTCCTGTGCTTGAGCTGTACTGGGCTGGGCTTCTCTCCAGGAGCCTGAACAAACATGCTTGTCCCAGAAAACTGCTGCCCTACCTCCATATGGCCCTTTTTTCCAGCTGTGTCCTGTTCTTTCTTGCCTATTTGCACAGTATGTTCTTGCACAATATGTTCTAAGAAAGTTTCTCATTCTCTACTGGAGAACAAGGGTCAGAACCACACTAACAGTTTTGTGTTTGATAGCTGCTGACTCTTAGTCTTCTGGATCATAAATTAAAATTAATGAGTGTTCCATCTCATAAGTACGGGAAAGCACTGGATTTCAGAGGTCAGTGCATAACTGAAGAGAATTTTTTTTTTTTTTTTAGTTAGGTTGAAGTCCTTTCTTCTGCCATCTTTTTATGCTTTAAAATATTCTGAGATGTTTCTTCTCTTTTCGTTAAACATGCTAACTGGTCATGCTGAGTTGCTATTGCTAAATGTTGGGTAAATTGATGGCTCAATATATTGCTCACAATTTCTTAACATGCTGCAGAGCCATTGCTCTATCTTCATTGCTAAAACTTACTGTTTTGTTAAGTAAAACCTAAATTTATCTTCATGGGGTTTGCATTTTGCAGTTAAGTTTTAACACTTGATAATGGCAACATAACTGGACACTTCCATATAATTTCTCAGGAGCTTGAAGAATTTATTCCTGCATTCCTGAACATCATTTAAGATTTACATTTTAACAAAATAGATTTAGTTTATGAAATTAATAAAAGTTCGGGTAATTAATTTTGATTTTCGTTAGTACATACTGACATCCCTTCAGTGGTTTGTTCCCTTTCTCAATTATCAGAACCCAAGCTAATTATCACATACTATGTGCCACTTGTTTTCAGGTTGTTTTGGTCCAAGTACACATGTACAGTGCCTCTCCAAGGCACACAAATAAGATGGCATATTTCAGAAAATAGCTTTCTGAAGCTGGACTCTTAAGTGTTGAAATTCTGTGTGCAAACAGAAATGTATAGCCTGGAAATCACAAGATGATAAAGATCATCTATAAGTCCAACCCCTCTGTCATGGGCAAGAATGCTATTCACTAGACCAGGTTGCTCAGGGTCCAATCCAACCTAGCCTTGAACACTTACAAGGGTGGGGTATCCACAACCTCACCAGGCAACCTCTTTTAGTGCTTCACCATCCTCCGAGT
>WEIT01029605.1:28614-40499 GCA_013389985.1 Dryoscopus gambensis | reverse complement strand
GTCATCTGCATTTTTTATAGTTTTCATTCTTTTTGGTAGTTTTCATTCTTTGCTTTCTTACTGGTTTTAAAAAGTGATTTTCATTGGCAACTGCCCATCATGAGAAATGACACATATCACAATCATAACAAGAGACCCTTGTGCCTTTAGAATATTTTTAACACTGAATGTATTGCTACTGACATTTTGAGACTAGATAGCAGAAATTCTATGTTAGATATTATCAATTTTGTCTGCCTTGGCAGTTCTATTAGCTGATTTCTAGAAAAAATGACATGATAGATTGAAATGTACATATACAAAATTCCAGGTGAATGTCATGTTTTCTTCTCCTGATTTTCAACCTTAACTGATATTCATGTCTTCCTTAATATTCCAGAAATGCCCAATGGCCCTTTACAGTTAGGGTGGTTTGTAACCTCATCGTCTCTGCACAACAGCTCTTTGAGATAAATTGCTTTAATCTGCCTTGAACAGAAACACATTTGGAAACAGATTTAATATTATTTCATCCACTATTTACTTCAAAGCATCTTAGATTATACTTAGAAACTTTGTAAAACAGGCAGAGTATGACACAATAAGTAAGACTTGATTTTCACTGCTTTTGCTATACAGAAAGTGGCCTTTTCTTAACCTGACTTAATTCATTATTGGGTCACTGGGCCATGAGTTGGTGGTCAAGATTTCCCCTCGCTGGAATTACCTTTTAACCAATCAGAGCTGCGTCAGCACAGTTCCTGAGTTGACTTGCCTTGTGCCCTGTAAATTCTGCATTCTTTGTGTCCATTGTCAGTGATAAATTTGTCTCCTCCAACCTTGTTAACCTCCCCCTAGGTCTGAGATAATACCCAGACAATAGTACCACCTTTATCTTATTTCAAATTCCCATTGTGGTGTCTTAATGGTGACTTGGTGACCCAAGTCCAAGTTCCAGGTATCCAGAGAGGCATATTCAAGGGGGCTTAGGTGGTCGCTGGTAGTCACAGATGCCACCTGCCCTGTAACTTGGGGTGATTTCATGTGACTGTGATAGGTGTACAAGAAGCTGCAGTTTGCCACAGTGGGAATTTTTGTTTGGATGCGTTACCCAGGATGTGGTAACTAGATCTTGCTTCTGCCAGACCTGGAGTTAGCACCATCCTGTTGCTCCATTCTGCACTTATCTCACAGCAAAGTCCTTCTGGGGCCTCAATAGTCTTTGAGACAGGAAACTGTGTTCTTTAAGTCCTTACATAATTGAAACTGCACTATAACAGACACACCATTTAACCCAGCACAAGCATATGTCTGGTGCAATGATATTGTTTACTTGTTCTCCTTCATATTCAAGAATTTGAAGTATAAAAAAACACCAAACCATCCTTATTCCAGTTATGCCAAAGAATTAGGACTTGTGGTTCTCTAGATACAGATGTTTGCTATCTTTCCTAAAGTTCGTGGTAAGCAGGCCATCCTTGGTTCTTTGGTTCTTGGTCCTGCTCAAGGTCCACTATAACATTTTGCTGATATTACCCCATCCTTTACCTCCAAAGGCTGACCCATGGCCATCTAAGGTGACCGTGAAGAATTGTATGAGAATTCTCACAATACTGAATGATAAATAAATGTATATGGAAATTGATTATAAAGAAAATAAATCACACTGTCAAGTGAAACACATTAAAAAAGTGGAAGATCTTAACTTTCCAAATGGAAGGGTGGGCTCGCAACCAGCAGCTACCCTTCAGGAAAGGTTTTGGAACTTTATAGGTTCTAATATTCTCTGAAACAATTTTTGAATAATCAATGAAATGCACCAGCTCTGTGCTCAACAACAATTATGAAAGTAAAGAGTAAATCCTTAGAAAGTGAGGGGAGAAAAAAATAATGATGCATAAATATTAATTGATATGGCTCCATTACTCCTCATTATTTTTGTCATTTTATCCTCAAAAAGAATAGTGATAAGATTAAAGGAAAAGAAGATAGAAGGATAATGGAAGAAATGGAGTTTTTCCAGATTACTTTGAGGTTTTCTAGTGTGGAAAAAGGATTTTTGAAGAGTGATATGTCTACAGCATCAGGAGAGACACAAGAAAACAAACAGACGTTAATTTTTTTGTCTTCCAATGGAAAAATTTGTGTACATCGTGAAAAAAAACCAAGATAGAAATTCAAAGAGAGCGTAGGTAGACACGTAAGAAATATTTAATACATAAACAGTGGAGCAGTGCCACACAATGTAGGTGTTCAAAGTAGACATAGGTTTAGAAAGTGATCAGACATGTTTATATAGATAAAAATATCTATTAAGGACTGTGAAGCACATCTGACTCAAGATGTCCTTTGCCGCAGGTCATGAGAAGATGAATGTCGCTTAATGTTGCATTAAAACTACCATTTATTGCAAGATGCAAGTTTTGTCCTTTTTCAGAGACAGGATAATGGTAAACATGCACACTGTTCTCACCTGGCATAATTGCTTTTACATTCCTATCTTCCTATATAATTGCACCAGGTACAGCATTCCTCTGTGGTTCTTCCCTGCAATTTGCAACTATAATTTGCTGGTTGGTCTGCTTAAAAATCTTGAGACAATATTAAACTGCTTTTTGACACTTCTTGTCCTAGGCACTAGACACACCTAGCACCCAGTGCAGATCAGCAAGTCCAGAACATTGTCTGACCATCTTTTGCCAGTAGTGGAAGCACTTTTCTAATTCTGAAAGCTCTGAAATACCCTTATAAATTACATGTGAAGCAACACTGCCTCCTTCTCAAAACTAGTATCTGTAAGTATCACAAAATGTCCTACAGAACCAAGTTCCTGGTATGATTTGGTCCATTCTCTTGCCACTCACCTGTATTTCTTTGTACAAGAATTCTGAGATCACTGATGTTAAGCAAAGGTAAGAGTTGCTAAATGGCTTGATAAAGGTCCATGTTCCCTATCATAGGTGATTCCCTCGATAGCATGCAGCCTTGTCTCCCCTGTCGTCCTTTTAGTTCCTGGATTTCAAGGACAACACCAGGAAAAACAAAAAAGTCTCCACGTATTTCCAGCCCAGGGGGGCTGCTCAGACCTCCTCAGTGTCACTTCTGAGAGCATATTCACCTCTTGATGAGAATGCTCCTGGGATTTGTACAGATTCCAGGGGAGTGGGTTTTCTGCATTTGCCATCACAGAACCTGGGCAAGGAGTCTGCTGTGGACCAGCAGGAACAGATTCAAAGTTGAAGTATGAAAGCCTTTAGGGATATGCAGGCTTTAGGGATATTTCTACTCTCTATTTCTTGATTAAATGTGTTGCAGCCTGGTTGTCACACAAATCTTGACCTGCTAGTGAACTTACTCTGACAAATGTTTGTTGTTATCAAAACACAGAAGAATTGCCGGAAGTTAATGTCCCTTGCAAAGTCCAGATTTTCCAGTCTTTGGGCCAGATCATTTGTCCTTGAGCAGCTAGCCAACTGCAAATTTCTGCACAGTGCCTGTATTGCAGTTCCTGACATGGCAGCTCCCAGACACAGCTGGAATTTGTCACTTACTCAGTTGGGTGGGTTCATCCTGGCCAGGAGGTAACACCCAGCCCAGCTACTCACTTACTCACCTCCAGAAGGATGGGGGCAAATGGAAAGACAAAAACAAGTAAACTGGGGTGTTGAAATAAAGACAGTTTAAGAAATTAAGGGAAACAAAGGAAAAAAACCAAATGATGCAAAAGCAATCATTTACCTCCAGCAGACCAACGCCCAGCCAGTCTCCAAGCAACAGTAACTTTGGAAAGATGAGCTCCCAGGTTTCACTGCTGTCTCAGTTTGAGACAAATTTAGAAGGAAATGCCCTGAAGTGAACGTCTCCTCTAAAGAAAGCAAGGTTTCAGCACTCCCTCCCCCACCAATATGAAAGGAATTTTCTTGGATGAAAGTGAAAAAACCTATTTATTTAACAAACAAAGTGCACACGGGGCATTGGGAGAAAAATAATGTTAGATATTAAACCTTCTCGCTGTGGAGAAAGCTGGTGGATTTAGAGTTCCCTCTGCAGCTGGCTCGGCCCCTCCCGAGGTCCGAGGCCGAGATGTGGCGTCCCTGCAGGTCCACGGGGTCCGATGATCTGGTACTCGGATCTCAGCTAGGCCCAACAGTTCCAGAAGAGGAAGAAGTTAGCGGAGGATTTCTTTATGCAGTCCTGGGAAAACATTTTGCCTCTCACAAGCTGGCTAGAAGCAGGAATGTACTCTCTCCCTCTGTAAAAGCAGAGCCCAGCAACACGGGGCAGTGTGTGTGTGAGTCCTTGAACACAAAGTGTGCTGAAGAATTTGCCTGGCTTCCCTCCCCTTTCCCTCGAACCCAGCTTAAAGCTGCAGGACCCATTTCTGGGCATAAAGCAGACCATAGGGGAATACAGTATTATCATAAAGTCACCCCAAGACAGCTGTTGAGCACGGTCCCTTAGAGTATGGGATCTCCCTTTGTCCACTTCAGGTCAGCTGTCCTGACTGAGTCCCCTCCCAACTTCTGGCCCACTCCCAGCCTATTCTGTGAGAAAACATAAAACCTTATGCTGTGCAAGCACTGCTTGCAGTAGCTAAAACATCGACACCTTAACACTGTTTCAGCGCCGAATCCACAATGCAGAAAATTAACTCTTTCCAGTACAGCTAGCTGGAATAAATGGTGACAGCCTGATTTTCTGATCTGTTGCAACAGCAGTGAACTATGACATATCCAGTAGTGAGAATTACATTTCACTAATAGGTCAATGTATAAAATCATAAATAATGTCCACATCCACTTGTCTTGTTTAGATGTTACAGGGAGAATGTCCTTACTGTTCCTTCAGCAGAAATTGGCTTCTTTGGTGGGAGCAAGAAACTACAAATAAATGAAATAGAAATTTTGACCGAAAACTAATGCAAGCAGGACCTAGCTAGTCTCTAGCAAATGCTAGTTCCCAATAAAAACCTAATGTGTTTCAAGTCCTGCATAAAATTCAACTCAGAAGAACATTAAACTATGTTTTTTCTCCAATATCTGTCATGAGGCACACCATCTCAGCAATGTGAAATATTTGCAGTGTCATGGTGACAATTATAGGATAAAATTAATCAAAGTTATCTTTAAAGATAACAGCATTTTTAATTGCAAGCACTTTTTTGGGGGGGAAAGTCTTTTATTTTGCTGCTGAATGGGCTGGCTTTCTACCTTTTTTCACCTCTTTTATCTTTGCCACTCATAATAGTGCAAAATTGAAAATAATACCAGGGTACTAAAAGAAAAAAATGGCATGTGCTTCTGCCACCCTGTACTGTTTTAGGGAGAAGACATAGCATGGTGTCACTGTGCTTGGCCACAGGTCAGTTCTTTGAAGCAAAAATATTCCATTTCAAGAATGCATGTCACATAAGCTAAAAGGGAGTATAGCTTTGTCTGCCTGGAGGAAGGGTTCTGAGTTTTTCCTGTGAGTTGATAAGACATGTCAAAAATTACTCAGATAGATCACCAGTTCTTTTTCATATCTCATAAAGCAAAGCATGTGTGGTACTATCTCATCAGCCACAACCCTTGCTGGGAGATCACTGTTTTTTATTGATAGGTCAGAGCACAGCTGTGCATCCTGCGAGCCTCTGCGAACACTGAGTTAATTTCTTCTGGGACAGTGGGAAGGGATACAGTGGGAAGGGATTTTCTTTTCTTGTCATCAGATTGGCTGCAATAAATTGTGTTTGGGGGCTTTCTCACAGGGTCTCTGGCGTGCATTCGCAAAGCTCTGCTGTTGCACTGTGACAGGTGGTAGGAATGTGCCAAGGTTATGCTCTTGTCTTCAGAGGGCTGCGTTTCCTGTCAGGCAGGAGTGCACCGTGACTACAGAGCAGTGTATTCATGGAAATTATGATGAATGAGGGATGAGGCTTTTTAATAGCTTGGGTAGTAAGAGGATGATGTCTTTTCTCCAAGACACTTAACCTTCATAAAATAGGACATAATACTATTTCAGGCACTGCCTGCAACTGTTTAAGAATGAGGGAGTGCACATTAGTGGCCATCCCCTGGCAGGTGGTGACGTAGGAGGAAGGAGTGATTAATGTACCTTTTGTGATCCTGTGTGATTTATGCTGGTGATTCACAGATGAATTCACAGTTCTAGTGCTCTTTGCATCTTACTGAATCACATCAGCTTAGCTATGTATACAAAAAGATATTTGATAAATAACAAATAGAGTTCTAAAGGAGCTTCATAAAATCTGGTTTTCCTGTCTTCCCTAAAATTTGAGATTTATGGAGTCTTGTGTAAAACAGATTAGCTTGCCTGTTTGGGGCATAACTGCACCACTTTGGAGATAAAGGTGACCCTTAGATAAAATGGACAAATGTACCAATATCTTTCTTGCAGTTGCATATATTATATGCTTTTTAAAGCCATGTCAACCATTTTTTATGTATCTTTCACTTATAACTCTTATTCATACAGCTTCAAGTGTTCTTTGTTTTCTAAGTCGCTCCATGCCTATTTTTTCTGGTTTTAGCATTTATTACAGATAATTCCACTGTGCATGAGCTAGTCTTTAACAGTAACAGTGTAATTAATGCCATATATAGGTAGTGTGCTGCATAGTACTGCTTTTAACAATAAGAAAATTAACCTTCTTTAAAACATCTGAAGCTGCATGGTTTTCGCTCTGCACAAGTGATGCTGCCATAGCTACCACCTGTGCAGCTGAACAATTACAGCAGTGGAAAATCTTACCATAGAAACACACAGGCAATGAATCACTCCATTCCTCCAGTACTGCAATTTCCAGTCTAACATAAACCCAAGTGCTGGAACACAGGAAGCACATAAATGATACCTTGGCACAAACACTATTTTAGATAATACTAGAAGACATAGAATTATATTACACAGTGAAAATACACTTAAGGGTAGCCATATGAGTTAAAGGAATTTCTGCCAGAAATAATTTTATGCACTGTAAAATCCTGGAGGACTCAAGCCAACAACTGCAACACAAACTGCTCTTACTCTGCTTTCTCCACAATTTCAATGCAGATTCAATCCCAGTGAAAATATTCTATGTTGCATTAGCAGAAACCTCTGCCAGAGATCCCCTTCCCACAAACACCACTGTGAGATAATTTTTACTGCAGCTTGACAAATGAAGATACTATGAATATTAACATATTTCAAAATGGTTTGGTTACTCATCTCTTTAACACCTTTAAAAAGAAGTTATAGTGTAAGTACAATAGGAAAGTGAGATTTTAAAGGAATTTGCTCATCATATAATAGAAGATACTAGTTAACTCCAGTGTTGACCTTATATTTGAAATAGTTCAGTAGAAAAAATGGTTAATAAGTGTTTATAATCAACTATGGTTTATATCAGTTCTAGTTAAGGATCTGTTAAAGACCTTACCTCGCAGATGATACAATGTCAAACTGACCTATTTATATCAGTGGTTCTGATATTCCACAATTACACTGATCACATATAAAATGTTCTAAGTGAATGTTAACAAAGTTAGGATTTTACACATTAAATTTATAACATTTTAAAAGAAAGCAAATTAAAAACTATGTCTGTATTTGATGACAATATTTCATTTACTGCTTTTCTACCCCTCAATGCCCATCGATTTAGTACAGAAGCTCTATATGGCAGAATATACAATTCAATGGTAGCTGTGCATCAGTAGGATTTCCCACCTTCTAACACCCTTTTCTTCAATATCCAGCACACAAAAAAATGTAATTATCAACTCTGCATACAAATCTAATATTTCTTATTTTGATTTTGGAGTCATTTGATTTGTATCACATCCTGATTTGTCACACAACAGTATATTTTTTAGTACTAACTTTTGAGGGTTACATGACCTTGAGTAAAGCAAGGACTTTTTTTGTCTTTTTTTTTTTCTTTACAAAGAGAAGAAGCACATGCATCAAAAAATTCAGCTGTTTTACCAGCTTCTGTAGTTTCTAAGTGGTTTCATAGAGATCATTGTCTGCATTAAAGCATCTGCCACTGTGCTAAAGATTATGATCCTCATGAAACCAGTCATCTGGTTCAGACAAGCTGAACATTCACACCGTGGTCTGACTCTTCAACACGTTAAACACTATTATGTTGGAAACTCAGTTACAGGTGGGAGTTTCAAGAGAAACATATTCTTTGATGTGAAAGTTATTCAGATGTGGTAGGACTTTGACTCCAGGGAACTACCTTCCAGTTCTGAATCTCTTAAAAAGGCTGTAGAAAGCACATCAGAAAATGGAATTAATTAACAAAGAAAATAATTTCACTTTTTGAGTTGTGTAAATCATTTTGCTAGCACAGATGAAATTTGTATTTTTAGATTTTACATTTGAAATATAAAAATGCTACATAACCCGAGATTCTATCCATTTCTCAGGGTCCTAGGGAAATTTATTGTACAGGTCTGAATTAACTTTTGGACTGCAGGCCCTGTTCTAGGTTAGCCTTTAAGTACCCAGTGTCTTGGAAGATTTCTTGGAGGATTTTTCACCTTCTCTTTAGAAATTGAGAACTTTGAAGCCAGCAGTGGAAGAGTGAAAAATTCTGTTGTGCTGAACCAGAAATAATCAGTATAACCAGAATAACTGGTATAATCTACCCCTCTGTTTGAAGAGGCATATAGCAGAAATTGGGAGAACTAAGGTTTAGTTGGTACTCCGGGGTTACTTTTTGTCAATAAATCCCTAATATTAATGCATAAGCAGTCTAGAAGTAGAGAATGGAATTCCAGTTCACCTTCTTTCATCTGAGAATTTAAATTAAATTTCTGATTTTAATTATGCCTATTTGTGTTACAGTGTGTGAAAAGCTGTGACTTTTCGGGAGCACCTGTTTTCAGCAGTGCTGTCATAATTTGGTAAAGTGAACCTGAAAGCCTGGGAAAACTCCAAGCACCTACTCTAATTGCTAAATCACTCTGTAACCACAAACAGATTGTTTCTTTCACAGACTAACTGAGGTGTTAGTTGCCCTTACTAGCTCTACTGTGCATTTCACTTATAGGAGCATTGATATCAATGAATAGGAAGGAGTGGAAAGAAGAAATTCCTTCATTAATCTTGCAGCCAATATGGCTTTGTAACTTACATTTGTTAGAAATTGACTAAAGGAAGTAAGCAGAAAGGGTAAAATGTACTCTTTCCTCTGGCTGCATTAGAGCTCTGTCTTCTTTTTTTTTTCTTTTTCTTAGTTTTTTTTTAATAAGGCACTCTCACTTCCTTTATGTGGTAACTTCAAAACAAACGTGACCACAAGGCATCACAGTTCATTCTGTGCTTATTTCTGTGGATACGTAGCGGACATGCCTATAAAGCAAAATACAGAGATAATGGTTGCAGAAAAGGCACAACTAAGATAATTTTCATGAAGATAGAATGAGTAGTAATATCAATGCTAGCAAACAGAAAAAAGCACCATTTTCGTTGAAGAATTAGCACTGAGAATGAAACATCCCGTCATGTGTTCACTGCAGGTGGTACCAGTGCTAATTATATTAAAGTAAAATATGTCTAATTCCACTTCCATGATTTCTTCATTCTGCTATGTAGACACAGACACATTGAAACTTTATGCAAAAAATATGGATATACCTTTCAAATCACCATCCTTGCTGCCGAATCAGAAGTGTTTTTCTCAGAAGAGTACAGCATGTATTAGAGGTTGAAGTGCCACTCATTCCACCCAGCAGTGAACATCCGTATCTGTAAAATATTCAGACATTAGAAGGAGACAGTGTAATATCAGATTGTTACTAGCAATTGCTCCAGTACTTTCATTTTATATGGACAGACATCATGCTGATGCACATTGGAAAATAAAAAGTGTTCAGAAGGTGTGAAGAAACTAATTTACTTTCAAAAGTTTATATTGTCACAGGCACTGCCTTGCTAAACCTTAGTTATAGACAGTCTATATCCAGAAAATAACATGAAATCTGTTGTCTGCTTTATCCAGAAAACTACTCTAAAATCCTCTATGATTAGTTGCAGATTGTTACATATGTTTTTCTAATCTTAATTTAGGCTATTTTAGTTACTGATTTGTAAGTTCAAGTGTCTCATTTAAAAGAACTGCTTATTTCCATTCCCCAAAATTTGCAAGGTTAGATAACCAATAGAGCCAGACTGAGAGAATAACTTCCTGTTATTCTTCTACATAAATGTAAAGAAATGGGTCAGCATCATGATATCAAAAGAAACTGAGTTGTTTCTCTGAAGGGAATCTGGAAGTAAATAACAGTACTGGTAATGATGTCATGATGCAACTGTTTCCCTCTATTGTATATTCTCCTATAATTTACTTTTTCAAGATAATAATTTAGCTTTTGCTGCAAGTAAGTCAGATGACCTGACTCATCTGACCTCTCTGAGTACAAGCTAGAGATTAATCTCATAGCACTTAAAGGTGGGTCTGTTTAAGAATATGGTACACAAATGGCCTTTTGTACCAGTATAAGACGTGATTATATCAGCTGTGAATCAGAGTTCTTCTGTTGCACTTTGGATCAGCTCATCTGGGTGTGTCACCGACTGTGCTAATTCTCAGCAATGGGACAACTGTAACAGTTACAGCTCTTGCACATGAGAAAAATGCCAACACTCAGTTTTATAATATTTGATTTTACAGTTTTTAGGACATCTTATATCCTTCATAAGTCATAACCGTCATCCAGGAATGTGTGAAATTCAGACCTGAGGCAGCAATCAAAGTAAAAGGTCAACCTACAAGACAGAATAACTCAAGCTATTCATAAAGAGCATATTGTAAAAAAATTGAAAGCACACAGTGATTGCTAACTTTTCACTTCAGAAAGTATTTTCACTAGTTCTTTCAGTACTCAGCACTTCTTTTGCCCTTCTCATGTTAAATTAGTTGTGCAAGCTTAAGCAATTACTATTTCTAAAAGCTTTGTGCACTCTTCTATACCTTACCTTTCATTGTAGTAGGAGGAAACTGTGACAGAGAGGTCAAGGTTTGGTCCTTCAAACACACTTTTCTAGCTGCTTTTTGTTTTCAGTTTTTATGACCTACCTTTGATGTTATTTAAAGAAATAGCTTAGTCTGAATTAATTGTAGAAATTTGGTTAGAGGCATGGACGAATGGAATCTATGAAGTTTTCCTTAACCTCCTATACTTCAGTTAAAGTATAAACAAAAATCCTATGCTGCAGGAATTTCTTGCTCCTTCTGAGAGCTGGTGGTACTCCAGAGAAAGGATGAACAAGTAAACAAGGTTGAGGCTTTTTTTTCCTCTTTTATTCCTGACAGTAGAAGAAAATACCTGAACTACATGGGAAAGAAAGTGAATCTCAAAGAGATGAGAAAGAGGCAGACGGGATAGACACCCAGAAGCTTTAAGACATGGAGGGTTTTGGAAGTAAAGGAAAATGCTATTTTTTTTTTTCTTTGTGAGAAGTCTTTATACTACACTCAGCACAGCTTGCAGTGCCCAATGGAGGCCAATTTTTACTAGTTTTTTTCTAAGAAACACAAAGGTCTGGGGTCCTTAGATTTTTTTTCTCCTTCTCTGGATTTCAGCATCACACATTCCATGCTTACAGTGTAATTAGATGCTTCTCCAGTGATGAAACACCGCTGTTGGGCTGAGATAAGGTTTAACTCTAGACTTTATGTACCAGTATATCTGAGGTGATTCCTGAAAACCCATGTTCTTCAAACATGGCCTAGCAATTCAGTCACATCATGTGACTGATGATGTGCTAGTCTGACAGCTGTACAAAGCTATTTGCGAAAGTCCCAGAGTCTTATTTAAATGTCTAGGACTTATCTGTATTAGAGTTAAAGCTCTGGGCAGTCAAAGAAACTACAGACTGAAAAGGCACAGAGGTGTGAATTACCTTCT
>WEIT01029605.1:300-28551 GCA_013389985.1 Dryoscopus gambensis | reverse complement strand
TTTGCGCCATCCAAGGAATTTTGGCTAATCTACCACCTTTTGTAAGCAATGAATCTGTAGAATATATGGCAAATGCAATTGTTTGTGTCATTCATATATCACCTTCAGCTTCATAATAGGTTTGGATACAGATGTTAATAGAAATTAACTCAGCCTACAACATTCCTAGGATTTGATGTTTTAGAGGCTACAGTCTGGTATGCTGTATAGATAGTCATTAATTTCATTTGAGGTTGAAAAAAGGAGGTTGAAAAAATATTTCTGTAGACAAATGATTTTTAGTTATAGCTTAAATACTCCTTCAAAAAATGTGCAAAATCCAGGCAGGGTTCTGCAGTGCTATTTTTACTGATTATATCAATGGTGCATTTTTATTATGTTAATTACCATGGTATAAGTATCTTTTTAAAAATACATTAGTATATGTCGTTATAGAATCTTATTTTCTGTGATGCATAGTCAGAATAAACAAGGGGTTACACTTCACTGGCCACTGTGCAAACACAGATGCTAGTCCACAAAAGCTTGCTGCTTTGAGGCATGATTTGTGTGGAGGAATATTATCTTCCCCTTTCTTAACTTCACTATCAGAAAAAAAAAAACAAACCAAAAGCTGCCAAGGCCCATGGGTAGACAACTAATAGAATTAAAATATTAGAAACTATATACAAGATTTACAGCCAAAGTGGAGAGATACGACTTTCTCATTAAAGCTAAAGTATTGTTGTGAAAGTATGACTCATAGTCATTCCCTTCCAGGGAAAAACATTATTCATGGGGACTTGCTCTGTCTCAGTTGTGGCTCTTGACCCACCTCATGGCTCTGCTAGCTGCTCAGAGAAAAAGCAGAGCACATGCCTGTGCACCCAGTTTTGTGGTTTCATTAAGAAATGAACCAGCGACATACAAAGGTTCTTTTGGCAGTCACTGAGAAAAATAGGTTGAAGATTTCATGTGGAAAGATGGACCCTCAAGGAAAGGTTCTATTCAGATTTTCCTCCATGAAGCTCATTCCTTCAGAATTTCTCTCTTGTGGTGTTTTTAGGATAGTTAGAAAAGGGAGTATCCAAAGTGAATGGTAAAGGTTTTGTCAGTTCAAATCAGTTGTTGTTTACCTTGTCACTTATGATGTTGTCAGCTTTTTGGAGAGCCTTCAGTAATTGTTATTTTCATTCATAGCTTTGAATACATTTAATATGTTTATAAACATAGATTCATATCTGTAAATATTACACTGTGTTATGTGCATATGGTAAAATTATCTCCATTTTTTTGAGCTAGAAACAGAAATCTCAGAGACTGAGTTGAAACTAGAAGGACATGAGGTGGTACCTAGGATTGAAAAGAAGGCTTTACATTTGAATTAACAGGAGGTACCAGAAATTAATTGTATGAACAGGGAAAATCACCGTGGGAAGGTGATGATGCTCTGCAAGTTCAAAGCTTAACTTACCCTTTTATGTGAGCTCTTAAGAGATTTGTGTCTTCCAGCCGTATACATGGACTAGGCTTAAAAGAAAGTACTAATGATCAAACCCTTGTGATTCAGAATGTTTTTAAAACAGAAAAGGTAATGAGTGCTGAATAGATATGAAAGAGGAGATGAGCCGCTGATTATTAGCGTTGCAAATTGGTAGAAGTAGTGATGATGCAATGAAGAATTGGTTATGGAAGCTTCTTTCTGTAAACTGGATTCTGAATGGAATAGTTTGCATCTACGGAAGTTCAAAATCATAAATACATAAATAAAAACCTCTTGTAGAAACAGAAAAAAAAATAGTAAGAAACTAATAAAGAGAGAAAGGACTGCCCAGATTTGCACTAATTTTTATTTCTCTTTCCATGGTAGACAGTTCTGGATTTAGAATATAGCCGTTGTAGTTCAAAGTTATTATGTTGTGTATTTAAAGTAAATGCTGCTATTTTACAAACTATTAAAGATTTTGTTCTGCAATTTTGTTGTTATCTGTGTCCTCATGATTACTGCAGAGAACTGCACTAGCTCTGTAATGAGGCTGAAATCTTAGAAAATACTGAGTCATGTAGTTCTGCAACCTATCAATTAATCTAAAACTGAAGTAATTAATGTTTTTGTGTTTAAAGATTGTTTTAAATTTCTAACAGAAATTAGTAATAGTATACAACACATGTTTAATGAAAGCAGTGCAACAAGCAATATGGTACAGACCAATGTTCAGTGTCACTGCTTTGGATATGGTACTTGAGTACTGTTGCAAATAGTAGAGATATTGAAGCAAAGCCCTAGGGACTGGTGGAAGCAATTGGAAATTTTCTATCATAAGTAATTATGATAGATTTTTGAAGGACAAACAGGATTTAGGCTGCATATGATTTCACTAAGATGTGGAGATCTGCCTTCAACCTTATGCTGCTGAAAACATTTATATGCTTCCCTTGACATGTTTCATATAGTGCTAATTTTTTATTATCAAAATCAAAGCTTTCCAACTTATAAATAAATCATTTTTATACATACATTTTAGCATATGTCAGCATCTATTTACTGTTTTTCACATACAACACAAGGAAGGATGAAATGTAGATTTAACTGAAAAGACCGAGACCGGGGAAAGGAGTAATGTCAGAGCTAATTCTAGCCCTTGCAATGGATCCAGCCTGACAGATCATTATTTCTCTTCCTAGATGTGGCCAGGGAATGGATTGCTGCCCAGATAGATTGTTTTCACCAACCATTGCTTGATGTACTTTTTCTGAGGGATCCCTAACCATCTGTCATTAAGTGTTATACGACTAGAAGTGCTTGATACCATAACTGTGTATCCTCTTGTGACAGGAATGGTCATAATTGACATATTACAGGGCAGAACTTTTTATGCATCACACATTTTAATGGATATGTGTCCTTCATGGGATGGGGAATCACCTGTGTATTGACCAAGTGAGCGGAAAATGAAGTCTAAAGAGTTCTTGTAAAAGACCCCAGAATAAGCTTCATGATCCTGAAAAGTTAGTACTGTGTTAGTAATTTCAATTAGTACATTGTAAAATAAATTAAAACCATCCTGAATTCCTGAAAATAATGGCATTTTTGAAGGTCTGAAATAGATAATCTGCCAATAAACAAGTTTCTCCTCCTTCATTATTCCCATAAATCAAATTCTGTCCTTCCTAAATCACAGCTTACTCAAACAAGTCCAGTAAAATTTCTACAGTTTAGGTATTGTTTAAAGAGTGTATTCTTGCTCAAGAAAACTCATATGCATAATGATAAGATAGAGCAGATGCTCATTGCTGTCTGACTGGGATGGATAAAGTGTTATTTGTGTCTTATAAATTAATTTTCTACTAGAGTTGAATCTGTACACAACGGTCTTTTTCTCCTATTTTGACAGGAGGCAAGCAAGGTGTTGGAACCTTTTTGTCACTCATGTTCTCCTTTTGAAGTGGGATTGGAATTCCACTTCCCACTCCAATATTTTAATCTCAATCAAATAATTTGGAAACATCATTTAAAAATGAGGGCCTATTTTGTCCGTGATAGAACCAGTACAACCCTAAGTCTGCCCCAAATAAAATTTTAAGTCAAATAGTTTCTCCATAAGTACACCCAACCAAACTGGAAACATTTTACCTATGAGTTTTCTAAACCAAATTAATTCACAAGTGATTTGGTCTTTGTTTAAAGAGAACCTTTATATAAAGAAAAGCAGTTGAGAAAATTTTGGTGGATTGAGCCTGGCTGGGCACCAGGTGCCCACCAGAGCTGCTCTATCCTTCTCAGCTGGACAAGGGAGAGGAGATATAACAAAAGGCTCATGGTTCAGGCTGTCACGGGCAAAACAGACTTGACTTGTGGAAAAAGTAATTTATTACCAATTTAATTAGAGTAGGGTAAGGAACCAAAAGACTTGGATAAAACCAAATCTTAGATCATCTTCCCTTCCCCCCTTCCTTCTTTTGGCCTCAGCTTCACTCCTAAATTCTCTACCTCCACCCCTACAGTGGCAGAGGGGAATGGGGAGTGTGGGTTGCAGTCATTTCATTACCAGTCTCTGCTGCTCCTTCCTCCACAATGGGAGGGCTCCTCACTCTTTTCCTGCTCCAGTGCGGGATTCCTCCCACAGGAAACAGTCCTTCATGAACTTCTTCAGTGTGGGATGGCCCATGGACTGCAGTACTTCAGGAACTGCTCTGCTGTGTGTCCCAAGGCACTGGGACACAAGTCCTGACAACAAACCTGCTTCAGCATGGCTCTTCTCTCTATGGGGCCATAGGTCCTGCCAGGATCCTGCTCCAGCATGGGCTGCTGCCAGGGCTTTTTTTCTACTTCTTAACTACATTATCCCAGAGGTGTTGCAATCACTGCTGATGGACTCAGCCTTGGCCAGTGGCAGGTCCATCTCGCAGCCACCTGGCATTGGCTCTATCAGACATGGGGGAAGCTTCTGGCAGCTTCTCACAGAAGACACCCCTGTATGTCCACACCACTACCAAAACCTGACCACACAAACCCAATACAAAACTGCTTTCAGTGAAAGGAAAAGAAAATTAAAGTTAACTGACAGAACTTGCAGAATAATGATTCCAGACAGGGGAAAAAAGGATTCAAAACAGTAAAAATAACAAAAGCATTCAGAGCTAGACAAGATATCGAAATTGAGGAAACTGAGTGAAAAGTACTAAAGCAGCATGAGAGCTGAATTGATTTTTGGGAGCTGTATAATACAAGGGAAAATTGGCAGATATATTATATACTAAAAAAACCCTGCTGTGCACAAGGAAGAAACACCTCCTTTATATATTGTCCTTTGATATTTTTAAGATTATTGATGAGATAAGGTTATCATTCTGGCTGCAGTGAGTTTCTATGGATTTGTCTATTACACAAAGCTTTCAAAGGAAGACTGTAATTTACATTTGCATTTAATTTACATTATGCTGGTGTTTTCTGGAAAGCAATTTAATGAATCTTTGCATGAAGTGTAATTCAACTTAAAGCTTAAACTGAAAAAGTATGATGGTCCTTTCATTTCCCTGTAATTTAAAACAAAAGAGTGCTGGGAAAAAATAATAGTAACAACTTGAGAATAAACTGAATTACATCTACTACTTATTGACTGAAGGAGCTGTTCCCTCCAAATTCCATAGCTTCATTACAGATAATAAAATGAGGGCAGTAAAAGAACCTGTGTCATTAAATATTGAATCCATTGTGACACATAGTACAACCACGGAATCATAGAATCATAGAATGTTTTGTGTTGGAAGGGACCTTAAACATCATGATTAAAGGGTGTTGAGTGTGCTTCCTTTCAGGGAAGCCCTCTTGCATAAAACTACACAAAGGGCATGTATAGTGCTTTCATTGTACTCCCACTTTAGAAATGGAAAAAGCACAGGAATATAGAAAATTATAGTCTGCTTTGAGCAAACAAAACACTGTGTCACTAGAGTACAGATGATGTCTGTGACACATTGTAAAGAGGGATTATAATCTTTTTAAAACAGAATTGGTTTAAAAGTCAAAAACAGGGTTTTAACAGCTGGTTAAATAGAGCTGTGACTGGATTACTAATGTGTTACAATCCAGTCTCCTCTGTATTGTGCAATATTTAAAATAAATAATTTACCACTGTGTTGGCATCCCAAAGCTGTCAATCTTATACAAAACTTTGATTTCATTAAATCAGGTCACTGATATTGATTCAAAGAGAGAAATCATGTTACTGAATTACCAATACATGTCATATTGTGCAAATATTTCTTGGTGATTTTCTTTCCAATCTAATATCTAAACCAAAGATCAAAGGAATATTTTAACATGTGAAATGGTAATAGAAGTATGTCCCTTACCATTTCAGAGGATTATACGAATGTCAGAGAATAGTTCATTTTCCCTGCACTTTTTTTTCCTCTGTCATAAGCCTGGAGACATAGGATGGTGATGCTCTAGAAACACTGTTCTTATCTCTTCCATTCCTTTTCTACGCTATTTTCTATCTTTTCTGCCACTTTCTCTCATGTTTTGTGTCTTTCTTCCTTCATATGATTCTGAATAGTTAGGGTTATGGGGTTTTTTCTCTGTTTACTCCTGGAGCTTGTCCGTGCTCTGGTGTAAAATCTGGAGATTTTTTTGCTATGTAACATATACCATGGCTGCATGGTTTTCTTTTGATGGCTTATAAATCTGCATCCATATTAATGGGTAATGTGGTTCAATAGGCACAGATTTGCAGGTCAAATCAATTAGTACTGAGGACCCAATATCCCCATTACTGTGACTCACACTAGACCTGTCTGGGTCTGAATGCCAAGTGCATACAGCTGAAGCGCCTGAGGTGTGAGACAGTCTTCTGGTGCAGGTTCATCAGAAAGAAATTCAGTTCATGTACGCTAGAGACACACTGTGGAACAAGGCACTTCAGCTGGGGACAGCCAGGAGGTTTTCTTCAAAACCATGCTCTGGATCTGAACTTAAACATTACTACAGTCACATAACACATTTCAGCAAAACACTTCAAATTTGTTTCTTGTTTTGCAGCTTCAAAATTCTGATATTTTCTTGTTTTTCACTTTCTTCAGCTCACGTATGTAATTATCCAATAACCTTTCCTTGGAATCTTTCACTGGTGTACAGCATAGGCAAAAGATATTACTGTTCCGATTTTCTGCCCCCTTTCATTTGCTTCTTGCATTTATAAAGAGTAGCAGGTTATCATGAAATTGTGAAATCTACCTGGGAGAAGTTCCTAGCCATTCAAGCATTATGTGTTTCTTGGATCTGAGATTAATTCAGTAGAATATGGGAGATCTTGTCCTTTTCTTAACCTAGTACATTGTCCTTTTCTTAACCTAGTACATTGACAGCGTGCTTTGAAAGAGAGTAAGTCATCTGGGAATTTGTATACTAATTCTTGTGAAATGGATGTGATAAAATGTTTTCCCTGTGGTTGGCTGTTATATTTTCAAGCTTTATATTATTTTGTAGAACTTTTTAAAAATTGTTTTCTTTGCCTTATCAGGAATCGCTCTTCTTTGTTATTAGAATGTTGCAGCACCAATAGTGAAATGTCATAACATTGCTCATTTTGTTAACCATAAAATCCCCACAAATTGTTATGAAACTTGCTATTTTTAATCTTCTCCACAATAGAAAAACTAAGAATATAAAAAGAAATGGCCAATGATGGCATATACAGGTCATTAACAGAATGTATGAAAATTATTTCTTTAAAGGTGAAGACTAAAGTTTGTGTCTTATGGTAGTCAGCAGTGGTGATCTATCTTTTCTTCTATAAACAAACTGAAATACATTTGATAACTAAAAATCATCACCAACAATTGTAGATTTCCAGGAAGAATTCAGTTTACTAATGCTTTTTTTAATTACCTGAACAGTGTAATATTGATATTAAAACAACTGAAAGCAGGATTCTCAATGCTGCACAAATGAAAGCAATCCAGTATCTCATTTACATTCCTCTCCTGCTGTCTGCAGCAGATCTATAAATAGAATAGGCTACACACAGGAATTTATTATTGCAGCTGATAGCAATTTTCTTTTGCCAAGGTGTCTGGAGGCATTATTCATGAGATTCATTCTGGTAGACTCTCAAGCTGAGATACTCACTCTCCAGCTCAGTGAGTGGTCAGTTTAGGAACACACTAATCAACTGCTATGCACAAGGACTGTCACTAGACTTACTTATTTCCCTCTTTTAAAAAATACAGGAGGTCTCTGAGCTCCAGATTGTTTTCTTTAACCTGATTGCATGGATATTATGAGCAGATAATGGGTTTTTAGAAATCACATGTATTTGACATTTTATCAGTGCTCATCCTAATGTTTATACTATTATTGGAAAGCCGAAATGAGTGTGGTTTGATACAACATACACCATGTCTTCTGCATTCATACCCACGGGCACATGTGACCTTATCAAGTATAAGGCAGACATGTTTCTGTTCAATACTGAGGATGTACATGAATACCGAGCTATCACATGAACTGACCTCTCTGGCTGTCATCTAATTTTGGCCATAATATAGGGGGGAAAAAATCAAATAAGACCTTTTGTGAAATTATATTTATAATAAGTGATAGATGGAAATGTCTTGCACTCTTTTGTTTCCCTATCTGTTTTTGGATTTCCTACCCTATCTCTCATTGTGCTATCCTTGAAGACTATTAAAAAAAAAAAAAAAACAACAACAACAGAATATGCACATTTCTAAACGTTGGTTTTGTCACCCCTCAAGACTGATTACAACTTATTTTTTTCCTTGCCTATTCTAATATTCTTTCTGTGACTGAGAACATAAGTTACATGATAGCAGAGATACTACCTGTTTATTCTGCTTCAATTTCTATATAATCACTACTGCAAGTGTTCATGTTTCAGGATCTTTTACATCCTACTGTATACATACTAGCTGTATGTAGTACCAGAATATATAAATGAAATTTCCATTTGCAAAATAAACTAGTACCTTTATTTTTTGTTCTCACATACTTTCATTTTTTCAGGCATAATAGACCTGTTTTCCTGTAGCTCTTATTTTGACTATGCTATGAAAGCAGCAGTACAAACAACTAGTGATACATTAGAAAAGTCACATATCTCACCATGAAAAGAAAGATAAATTAAAATATCAAATTAAATTCGAAAGAAACTGTCAACTCAAGTCACCAATAAGGCATTCTAGCATGCTTAATGCCAGGAACACTAGTAAAAATATGACAACCCTAAGTCAGATGTCACAGATTTTCTGTAAGTGTAAAACCTATTCTGCTTGTTTTGAGCACATTTTGGTACTTATACTTTTTTTGTTGTTGTTTTAATTTAAATTTGCAAGTGATGAAGAAAATTGGTATTGTGAATGCCCTAAACTCTACACTGGAAAACTCTGCCAGTTTGCGACTTGCAATGAAAATCCATGTGGAAACGGTGCTACATGTTTTCCAAAGTCCAGGAGAGATGTTGTTTGCTTGTGTCCATATGGAAAGTCTGGCGTCCTCTGCAGTGATGGTAAGCACCATTTTCTTCATGTATTTGTCATAGTTTCTAGAAGCTGTAGTAAGAAACAGGTCAAATGATTTGAAGGTAAAACACTGACAGTCACCACCTCCTCACATAAAAACGCAGCCCAAAATCCAATCACAGCAAAGAACGGCTGAGCGGATCACCCTTCCCATGTGTTGTTTCACAAAAGTTCCAGCCAGGGGAAGGGAGACAGAGGTATCAAAGAAGCTGAGAGTTTACTCAGAGAAGCTGGGAAATACCAGGTAGCATCTGATGTTTTAGTAAATCCCCTGGAGAAAAGCTCAGAGATTCAAGTGAGAGCTCCTTTGGAGAAATTGATTTCTCCTGTAGTTTGATTTTTCCTCTGCTTAGGGAAGCATTACTTTGTATATTTTGCATATAAAAGCAGTGTATAAAGAATACTTTCTGGATTGAAAAAATACCACCATGTACCATAATTTGATTAATTTTTCAGGTCAAAAAGAAGGACAAATTAAAATTTACTAAGTCCTTTCCTATGAAAGAGGAAATGGGATGAAGGGAAAATAATAAAGCAAAGTAAATAGGTCACTTTGACTAAGATTATCAAAGGAAGGACTTTTATTCCTTAAGCATTGATTATAATGATTGTTCTAGGTCAGAAATTCCTGTGTGTGAACATCCAAGGTATTCTTTTCCCCTAACAATGAATGTAGCAAGAAATAATGATTGAAAAACCTACACATAGAAAATAATCACTGGCTCTGAGCTTATTTAGTGGTGCACATGAAGAGCCTTTTCACATAAATATTCAACAATGATCAGGTTGGTTTTGTCATATCATATAAATATTTGAGTCTTATGTAAAATTTTTATTTCTAACATTTTCAATAGATGACCATTTATGTTTTACCTGTTTTCATCTAACTATGATACTTGATAGCAAATAGAAGAGGCGAGTATATGAAACATGTATGATACTTTCTTGGTAACCTTTCCTAGCTCGCAGTAGCAATATACTGGGACTTCATCTGGTGTATTTCTAGTCATGCAGGCTGTGTTTCTTTGTTCCTTCTCAATTCTACTGCACCCTCTTTAAAATGAGGCATCAGAGCTGATTCAAGATGCTATATTCAAGGTGTGTCAATGACACTTGTTTATACAGTAGTGTTTGACATTTTTCTGTTTTACTCTCTGCCCTTTACTTAGCCAATTCTTCCATTCTGTTGTTTTTTATGAGTAGGCTGATGTACTCATGAAAGTGCTTATTAAAATGTCTAACACCTCTTCCTTTGAATGCTGATGGCGAGGTCAAAGGCCACCGTTCTGTTTTTGAGGCTAGGACTGTTCCTGTAATCTACCCCAATTTACATCTGTCAACACTAAATATCATCTAATGCTTTCTCCCTGTAGTTGTTCAATAAGGCTCTTCTGCAACTCTTTGTATTTAACTGTCTCTAAATTAAGAGACTACATAAAAATTGAGAGCCTAAATTGAGAGAAAGTACAGAACTTCATTAGTTTTATTAGACTACAAAACTGGAGTCTTTGAAAGCACAGAAAGGTCTAATTTTAATGAGTGGAAAGGGAAAACTGTCTGGATCATCACCATAAGCAAGCAAAGGAAAGAACACACAGCTTTGTAGAACAGAGTATAGATCTAAGGTAATAAGCCCACAACATAAGAAACTATCATTGAAATATGAAAAATTATTTTATTGAACTGTCTCTTAAGAATTTAGAACGAATAGAAATAAACTGAGCACAGACAGAAGTCTTAAAATGAGCTGCAAGAGGGCCCTGCATCACATTTTTTAAAACAAAGAAGGGAGAAAGAGAGCCAGAATGCAGTGGAGGCTGGATGTACCCTTATGGATAGCCCTAGCAGCATCAAAGCCATACTTTTGGGGACATATTTGAAGATAATGATAGATTGCCTAATTAAAATGGTAGAACAATTTAAATTATTTTAGAAGCAGAAGGCAAATTGAATTATTTACTATGACAAAATGTGTGTCCCAGATAATAAATTCAATAGAAAGAAATGGTCCATAAAAATTAAGGCATAAAGAAACACATTTTAAATGAATTATCTTTTGTTTAAGATACAAAAAAATATTGTCTCTACTATTCAAATTATAACCTAATGTTTGATACTTTGTGTCTGAAACACTGAGGAAAAGCTGTTTATCAAAATGTTTATCAAATAATAGTTGGTCTTCATCAACACAAAACAAGCAAGATGTCACAGTGATTATTTGATAAAATTAATATAACTAATGTGCCAAATAGAATTGCAATTCCATGCCAGCTTGGCTGCTCCTACCAATAGAGATTATTTACAAAAGAAAAAGTAAGAATAAATAAAAACATGGACAGGGCCATAAATGAGCCTACAGATACAGATCTTCCATGTATCAGAACTCCAATCACCATCTGTTAGGACTGGAAGTCATACTAAGAACAACAGCAATCTTTAGAAGTATGTAAGGAAAAGTTATAATAAAACTATTGTCACTATTAAATAAAAAAAATTAAAAAATTTAAAAAAAAAAAAAAAGAAAGAAAAAAATGAGGAAAAACCAAATTGCTTGACATAAAGAGTTAAAAATACATCATTTTATGGGAAATGCATAACATTCTAAAATGGTTAAAATTATAAGACTATTGTAAATATGACAAATGAGGCAAAAATATAAGGACAGATAACATCTTCTCTTAGATAAACCTATAAAAATATGGAGAAATAGACAAGGTCTGGGACTAACAAGGACTTTTCCTGTGTTTCTGAATCAGATGGAGCATACTGCAGTCTAAGCAGTCTGGTAACAATGGCTCTGAGTTTATTTGAGTTATGCTATGCTTGTTTCAGACATCAATAAAAGCTTCCTAAAAGCGTGTCTGTTTTTCCAAAAATACATAGCAAGATGCATTATCTCTCACTACACATTTTTCTAGCTTTTATCACTAGATGACCACGTTACTTTGACTGCAAGTTGACCATTATGCATTGAAATGTGTCTCAAGAACCTGCACAGCTATGGCATAATGGGCCAAGAGGAGAGGGGATGATAAAATAAAACAGAAGAGGATAGGCCACGTTGGTCAGGTGGAGGACAGGGCCAGACAAGCATTCAAACCAGCCAACTATTTACATGGGACTGGCCCTTTTTTGTCTCTGTAGCTCTCTATTTTCCACACTTGTTCCCAAAATCACCTAATTTCCCCCTTTAGACATCCGTAAGTCCTGTCCTGTGCTATTCCAAAACCCCCTTCACTACATCCCCTAATGTATCCCATTCCCCATGGCAGTTACAGCCCTCTATCCAAAAGGTGTTGACTCATCATGGGGTGTGTCACACCTTGGCACTAGGCCTGAAGGTAACCTGACAGCCCTGGGAGGGGTCTGGACAAGGTGTTCCTTCCTCTGAATCCTTAATTTGGGTTCCTGTCGGCTGTTGTGCTCTGTGCTCCTCCAGGATTGTGGAGATGGACCTGTGATGGGCTGGTGGCTCCTGGGATAGGGCTGAGACTTGACTGTTGATTTACAGAGTTAAATGCCTCTGTGACTTCCAGCTTGTCCAGGGGGTGCGGTGGAGGTGAGGAGAACACCATCAATATGGAACACATTGGAAGAGATTTTGTCTACATGGGCAGATTGACTAATTCCCCCAAGTGACTTTGTTTCTTTAGGCTACAGATAAAGGCGTCCATATAATTTAAGTTGAGTCCAGTTATTGAGCTCTGGCTTCTCAGTAGATTTATGTGAAAGCAAACAGCATTCAAGCCCTTAGTCTGATAAATTTCCTTTCATATTTAAATTAGCAAAAAGTTGCTTGCATTTTGTTTTTTGCAGACTGTAAATTTCCTCCAATGTTTAGTATCACAGAGCTGATTATAGTTGTTAAATTGCTACTTTAATCAGCCTTTATTTCTTTTTTCCCTATTTTTGTTAACATTTCTATTTAAGCACAGAATGGAGGCATTTCCTGGTTTGTACAGGAAATTGATGCAGTCTGTAAAATATAAGATCAGTATGTTTGTTGGCCATAACATGAGGCCTTTTGCTAAGCCAAGTATCAAGAGAAGCACTCTGCAAGCACAAATGCAAATTTAAAGGGAGAAGGATTTCAAAGGCATGTGCATTGCTAAGATGAGTAATTGTGTCATTCGCAGTGTTTAGACCAAACTTCAGTGGTTTAATTTCACATACGTTCCCATATGTGACAACATGAATCAGAGTCCTCACTGTGACACTGTATTTAGCAAACACACCCTGAGAAGGGTCATTCACAGCACACATTCACAGCAATCTGTAAGGTTCTTCCTTGAAACATTTCTGAGCAACACTTATGGTAATGTTTCACAGTCCAAAGGATTCCAGCAGGTTTTCTGTAGGATGTATTCCCCCATGTATAAAATTCATTTCAAAGTGTTGAAGTAGGAATAGTCACTTGCTTCAAGTTCTGTAGAGTGAAAATCAGCCTGCAAGCGAATTGTTTCTGTGCAGCTATGTTTGGCACACAATGTCACCTTCAGAGTTGTTTGGGTCTGCAGACTGAATTGTGTAGTTCAGTGACAGCAGATGCCCAAAAGGAATTTCCTCAGCTAGAAAAATCTGCATTGCAAGGTTCCTGGTCAGTGATGAAAGACCTTAGGGAATGCTGATCAGGGTTGCTCTTCTTACTGTTTAAGATAATTTATTTTCTGGGTCATTTTGTTTTCACTTGGCCTTAATTTCCCCCACCACTCCAATGTGACGAATGTCAGAAAAATGGTAAAAAACACACAGAGGCACACTCACACACTATTAATGTCACTGCTGTACTAGCAGTTTTTCAGAATCATATTTTCATCCCTGAGCAGTGAAATCACTTTTATTATTTCAAATTTCAGTTCCTAAAGTATAACTCTGATGACTCCATGATTACTGATGCCACAGGACAAGTAAAAGAAATCCATAAGTCCTGGGGGGGACTCCCCATAAGTGGGGAGGGGAAGGCATGCACCTGAATGGCCCATTAAGTGGGTCACTAACTCCTAATGCAACAGTCTTCCAGACATCATGAGTATTTTAATACCACCTTGAACCCTCATCTGGCACTGCACTACCCTGCAGCTCCAGCACCCCTTTTCTTTTCCTCCTTGGACTTCCCAGAGTTTCCAGTGAGAAAAGTGGGTTTGCATGGCAAGGTTACCCTGCAGCCCATGGTTAAAACCATGGTGAGGCAGCTGTCCCTCTCCAGCCCATGGAGGCCAACAGTGGAGAAGATATCCACTTGCAGGCCATGGAGGATCCCATGCTGTGACCCCCTGGGAAGCCTGTGCTGTAGCAGGATCTGGCAGGACCTGTGGACCCATGACCCATGAAGAGAAGAGCCCACACTGGAACAGGTTTGATGGCAGGACTTGTGACCCTGCAGGAAACCCACACTGTGAAGAACTGTAGCCCGTGGAAAGGACTCACACTGGAGAAGTTCATGGAGGACTCTCTGTCATGGGAGGGACCCCACACTGGAACTATGAATAGTTCTTTCACTGAGGAGGAGGGAGTAGCAGAGTCCTCATCCGCAACCCCCATGCCCCATCACCCTATACCAGTCGTGCGGGAGGAAGTAGAGAGTTCAGAAGTGAAATTGAGCCCAGGAAGATGGGAAAGGAGGGAGGCAAATGTTTTAAGAACTGGGTTTATTTCTCATTACCCTCCTCTCATTTGATTGACAATTTTTCCCCAAGTCAAGCCTGTTTTGCCCATGACAGTAACAGGGTGTCACGGGATGAGCACAAACAAGCCATGCCTTAGCCTCAGAATTCAGCAGCAGTTTAAATTTAAGGAATTACTCTAGTCTGCAAGTTCTAATGATGGCAGATCAGATCTATTTATAAAATGAATTTCTTAAACAGAAAAGAGACAACAGATGAAAGATCTTAATCAGAATTACTTCCTACACAGTATAAACCTAAAGAACTACTAGCAGATTAGAGCATAACATAAAACAGTGCACTATATCAAGGGACGGACATTAAAGCTAGCAAAAGAAAGAGTATTGATTATGAGACAAATGTAACTTACCACTGAAATGATGATAATGAGCCCAGATTCCTTCACCTAATCACTGGGAAGTAATCATGAAGTGTCCCTACTCACAGGAGAAACTCCACACAGTTCCAGGAAAATGTACAGATTTCTGCTTTGTGAAAGTTTGGAGTGGCTTTTATGGTAGTAAAGTGAGGTGTCCGTCAGTCAGAAATCTGACTTACCTTCTCAGATCTCACTTCAACAGCAAGATGTTCGTTGGCAGCTGGGAGATGCCAGACCAGCGTTAACCCCATAGTGCCAAAATAACTCACTAGAAGACAGCTTGTCCTGCTTCAGTTATCTGACGGGTTAAGTAACAACAATAAGTTGCGGGGGAGGGGAGCAGTGAGATGCCCTGCTACACTTGTGAGTGATCTTTCCCTGTCCTTAAAGCAAACCACAAAATTTTATTCTAGTTTCTCTGTCCATGAGGAGGGGAGTGACTTAACTGCTTTGGTGGGCACCTGGTGTCCAGCCAGGGTCAACCCACCACAGCTTGGAAGACTGTAAAGTACAATACTTGGCAGTAACTTCCATTCCTTTTTCAATATTGTCTTTGCAAATAATTTGTCTTTGCAACAGCCCTGTGTATCACTTAGGGAAGACTGGCTTGAGAGCTGCTCAAATGAAAGGAATTTGAGGTTGCTGGTCAACAGCTGGCTGAACGTGAGCCAGTGTGTGCCCAGGTGGCCAAGAAGGCCAACGGCATCCTGGCCTGTACCAGCAATAGAGTGGCTAGCAGGAAGAGGGCTGTATCTGTCCCCCTGTACTCAGCACTGCTGAGACCACACCTCAAATGCTGTGTTCACTTCTGGGCCTCACCAAAAAAGACATTGAAGTGCTGGAGTATGTCCAGAGAAGGGCAGTGAAGCTACTGAAGGGTCTGGAAAACAGGTCCTATGAGGAGCAGCTGGGGCAACTGTGGTTGTTTAGTCAGGAGAAGACCCAGGGGGGAACCTCATTGCTCTCTACAGCTACCTGAAAGGAGGCTGTAGTGAGGTGGGGATCAGCCTCTTCTGCTGTGTCTCAAGGGGTGGGACAAGAGGAAATGTCCATAAATTGCACCATGGGAGATTCGGATTAGATATTACCAAAAATATATCATTGAAAGAGTAGTTAGGCATTGGAATACACTGCCCAGGAAGGTGGTGGAGTCACCATCTCTGGAAGTGTTTGAGAGGCATCTGGATGTGACACTTGGGGATATGGTGATTATGGTGGTGCCGGGGTTTTGGCTGGCCTGGATGATTGTGAAGGTCTCTTCAAACCTTGATGATTCTGTAATTCTGTGATTTTATGAAATATGAATGGGTCTTTAGGAGAACTGTATACTCTTCATCCCACAGTGTATATGGCTGCTGATCCTGGAGCCAGATACTGAGCTGGTAACTGTTCACAGTTAGTCAATATTAATATTAAAAAGTGTATAATCTGATTGCAGTTCTGTAGCCTGAAGTCTTCATCTCTTTCTATCCCTTTAATCTGTCTTAGTTTTTGCAATGTATTGTAAAGCTGTGGTCCAAGATGTATTGCCAGTGAATCCTGAAGGAACATTAATTTTAACTCATAACAGAAAATTGTAAGATAATGAAACTATTATTCTATTTTTTCTTTGTCACTTTATTCTCTTCTCTTTGTTAAGATTTTTACCAAATTATAGCTGGTTTTTTAAACTCCCATTTTTGTGCTGAGCTCCGTTAAGATGTACAATGTTAGGGAAGTAAGTAGTCAACCATATTGATACATTTATATAATGGGATAATTTGTCATTATTTGTTTGTGAGTCAATGGGACATATCATGTGTTATTACTTGTTCAATACTGGGAATGCAGAAAAGCACAATGATGAATGACATAGAATTGACAGAGAGACACAGGACAAGATCAAGGACAAAAAGTTGATAAAAGACTTCAGTACTCTTTCAGAGCAGTGTGTATTTTAAGCACAGTGTTAATTTGGATTGTGTGAGCAAGGCTCATATCAAAGACATTGGGACTCATCTCTGTTCTTTACCACTTCAGACTGTGCACTGCAAGAGCAAGAGTAGAAATCAGTTTGGATGTTGTCCACACAGGAAATGAAAAATAACCCAATGAGGTTAGCTGTGCCTTCCACTATTTCAACCAGCCCCAAACATTTCACAAATAATGTTTAGAAAGACTGTGTTTCAAGGAAAAGATTATACAATTTTCTACAGTCTTGGCCCCATAGCTTTATAATGAAAAGACAGAGAATAAAAGGAAAAGGTGGAGCTGTTTTGCTTCACACAATTGTGCCAATCATTGTATTTTTCATACAGGATTATTATATTTTTTTTCTATTTCTAAGTTAAAAATATGTAAGAGTATAGCAAACTAGTCTGCATTAAAATCAAACTAATGAAGGTCATTGCATGAAAGGAATCTCAAAGACTGAATGTTTTACACTGATGCACATTTACTGATGACCTTTCAATTTTTTATGTGATTGAATAAAGATCTCTTGATAAATAATACTTAGTGTAGAGAAGAAACATGATTAAAACTTTAGTATAAAATCTATAAGTGGCAGTTCAGAGACAGATAAAATTTGAAATAGCTGTCAAGCTAGATAGATTGAGTTAGCCAGAAATATAAGCTTTTTACTCAGTATTAATTAACATTTCTAAATACATTTTATTCTTCAGAGACCAGCATTGGGAGGACTATTTGCAAACACTTACTGCGTGTGCCTACCTGCTAAGGATAGGGTGGTTAATTAGATACTGCATCTGACTTCTACCAGGTGTGAGAAACTTCCTCAGCACAGTGGAGAAAACTGTGAATAAGTGAACCAAAAATAGTGTGTAATGGTTTCCATTCAAAGTGCCTGTGCGACTCCTATTGTCTTAAAAAGTATTGTCCCCCTTCAGGACCACATGCCCAATAGACGTATAGCTCCATATGGAGCTCATGCACCATTTCAGTTGGATCCAAACACCGTGCACGCACAGGGAAGGACCAGCATGGAGGGGAGCAGGGCTGGGATATGGCAGCTGGTTTAAAAGTGCAGGTAGTGCTTTTGCAAGTCAAAAATAAATAAGAACACCCCAAACAGAGAACTTGAAATTTCCTAAATCTGTTTGTGCATCTAAATTGCTCCTCTAGAGGAATGTGCATGCTTCCTGCTGGCCTCCTGATAAACTACCATTACATAAGTCTTTGTTTGCCCAGATATTTGCAAGTGTATGCAAATTATTTTATTTCTAAGTGTCCTAGAGTTAAAATCAGAAAAAAGTGCTTCCTTGATTTCACAGAGAATCAGTTCAGAATTTCAGAACCATTTAGCTTTATGGCAGTGAAGACCAGAGACAAAGAACATGCAGAATGAGAAGGGATTGAAGGATACAGAGCAGCTAGACTTCAGCCCACCTATCTTTAGAAGTCTGAAATACTTTACTCTGACTTACAACCCAACACTACCTTTTTACTCGGTGGGGTGAAATAAGCATTTTAGAATACTGTTCACCTGTCCTGTATAAAGAAGATGTTTTATATGAAGTCAAATCCTAAATGTGCTTGGTTTTTCTACTGACATAAAGTGCAACATTAGGTGGTCAGGTGCTATGTAGACATCTATGTCACAGATCATAGAATATAGAATTATGGAAAGGTTTGGCTTGGAAGGGACCTTAAAGGTCATGCTGTTCCAACCTCTTGCCATGGGCAGGGACACCTTCCACTAGACCAGGCTGCTCAGAATCCCACCCAGCTTGGCCTTGAACACTTCCAGGAATTAGGAGTCCACAGCCTCTCTGATCAACCAGTTCCAATGCCTGATCACCTTCACAGTAAAGAATTTCTTCCTAATATCTAATATAAACTACCCTCCTTTACCTTAAGGCCATTCCCCCTTGTCCTACCACTACAGGCCCTTTTGAAAAGTCTCCCTCCAGCTTTCTTGTAAACCCTCTTTAGGTACTGGAAGGCTGCTACAAGGTCTCCCAGGAGCCTTCTCTTCTCCAGACTGAACAGCCCCAACTCTCTCAGACTCTCCCATGTCTTCATAGGAGAGGGGTTCAAGCCCTGCAATCAACTTAGTGGCCTCCTCTGGACTTATTCCAACAGGTCCATGCCTTTCTTGCATTGGAGGCCCTTTGTCAATCTTTAAACCAGCTTTATATGGAATGCTAGAAGGAGAGAGTAGAAAGGCAAGAAAATAACTCCCAAGTTAGAAAGCTGCAAGGAAATAGCTGAGATGATGGCATATTTCATTCTGGGGATAAAGGGCTGTTCCCTGTTGGGAATAACTTGTCAGGAATACACTCTTCAGTGATCTCTGCCAGCAAACCAAATTACCTGGCTCTGTGGAGCTACATGAGAGAATTTGCTTTTCCCATTACAAACTGAAGCAGAAAAAGACAATAAACATAAAGGACTCCTTTATTTTAAAATTTTCTTGTCTCTTAAATATTTTGTGGCTTGTTAAATAAATATAAAGAAACAAACAAAAGGGGGAGAAATAAAAAAAAAGGAAGAATACCTTGCTTTAAAGGAGCTGCCTGTGTGTCATAGCTTCCTGAGTTAACAAAAATACAGAATTTGAGACTTCTCCAGTCATGTTCATGTAATCTAAGAGAATATGGGTGGATTGAAACTAACGTCAGATTTAAATATGGGAAAGTTGCATTTTGCCTCCAGTGAAGCACACGACTCACAAAGGTCTGAGACTTGAGGTTGTGTTCAGTCAGACTCATGGCCAGTGTCCTTCTAATAAGGACAAAATTCTGTTTCATGTGGAAATTTCCTGGCTCCCATTTAAGATCAAGAGCAAGGCATAATGTGCCACATGTGTGGAGCAGTGCTTAATAAATGGGACAGTACACTCTGTACTGCTGCATACTCCCAGTCTGCACTGGAAAAGGTTTGCCATGCCTGTGTCTGCACCTTTTCTCAGATGCAGGTACCAAGGCAATGTCTGCCACTTCAGTGACAGTATTGCAGGTTTCCCAGGCTGCAAATTTAGAAACAGATTCCACACTAGATACAGTGATAGCATTTTCACAATTAGATACAGTGATAGCATTTTCACAATTACATGTTATTGCTTCTCCCACCCTGTAATCATTCATGTGCTTAGATGTACTTAGGCTAATATAGATTTACTTGGGGAGTATTATAATTCTTTACCAGCGTTTCCCAATCTGGTTTGTGCATGGTGCAGCTCCATATTCCTTCCTCCCCCAGTCCCTCATACTGCCTTCATTAGTAAAGCTGTATCCAGTCACATTTGGTGCTCAGGTTGGTTGGAGGTAACTGCTGGAATCTTTTCAATCTAGTCTCATAGCCAGTCTTGCAGGATTAAGCTGTCTGTCGTCTTTCTCCTCTTTTTACTAAACCATATTGTCAGTACAAGCATTATGTGATCTCTGAGCATCAGCTCCAGGAATTGACTACAGCAGCCTGGCTACTGAGTGCCAGTCCCTGGGGCCATGTGAGTGCTTAGCACCAGCGCTCTATTTTCTGCACAAAGTTGTATAGACTTGATTTTATTTGAAATTCATGTAGGTCCTATTCACTGTGCTGCAAATTCATCCTTTTATCATGCTTCTTTTTATTATTTCCTCTTCCTGTGGAGAATCATTATTCCAAAACCTCATCAGCACATCGTTATACTCCCTTTCACTCAAGTGCCTGTCAGAGATGGCATTTCTTTTAACAGGAAAACCTCTTTCTGTATTTTCTTTTGTCTGTCTGAGTCTTGAGTAAATATTACAGTGTATTTTTATTTGTAACAATGTTACCTGGAATCCAGAAGATGGCAGTAGTTGCCAATAATTAATTTTTAAAAATAAGCTTATTTACAAAAACTGAAAAATAAAGATATTTATCCTTAGAGGAAAGCCAAACTATATCTGCATGTGTGTCAAATATTATAACATATCAAATTATTAGTTTTATTTAGAAGTTTTTAAGTTCTAAACCAGACTAGGAAACAGAAATTGTAAACACATGTGTTAAACATTTTACCCTAACACTGAATTTATTTTTTTTTTGATCCAGCTATTAATATTACTCAACCAAGTTTCAGTGGAACAGATGTCTTTGGCTATACCTCATTCCTATCTTATTCTACAATCCCAAATATCACCTTCTACTATGAATTTCGCTTGAAATTTCAGTTGGCAAACCACCACTCAGCTTTACAAGATAACCTGATTTTTTTCACTGGACAGAAGGGCCATGGTAAGTTTTATTTGTATCACTTATCCTTACAAGCTTTCAAATACTCATTAAACAAGTAGGATAAAAATATGCAGAGGTTTTTCTTGATTCTTTTTAGGATATAATTTCATTAGTGGGAAAATAATCTCTTCAAAACTGTATTGTTTTGTAAAGACAGAGTAATCAATCCGGTTGTATAAATGTTTCTTTTCATTAAGGAGAAATATAATTGCTTCCAATAATTAAAGTCAGCAGTTGATCTGAGGTAGTATATTTCTGAACACAATATATGGAAACCAGGAGGTAAAGGTTCATTTTTTTGAGGTTGAAACATAAATTTCATTTTTGATCATTGAACTGTGTCACTTACATAAAATAGGAGACCCTAAACCCTGAGATCTCTCAATGCAAGTCAACTCAAGCTATCTATGAGTAAGTTGAGCTACAGTCTGTGTAGCAAAGCATTCAACTTGGTCCGATTAACACAGCTGAGAAGCAGGTTACGTAGATCTACTTACAGCATTTATACTAAGATTTTAGCAATACTGAAGGTATCTCCTCACGGCACCCATCTGTGGTAGGCTCCATGGCATCAGCGTGGCATGGGCTAAAATAGTAATACTACTTGTGTTCTGTCTCTCTCAGCACTACTCCAAACAGAAGCCATAATACTGATAAAAGTTGAGAAAAAAATTATATAATTTGATGCAGACATAAAGCAGTCATAGATCATAGATACTTCATAAGAAGCAAGTAACTTATTTTTATCTTAATAGTTTCTGCAATTGGAGCATGACCTAACTTTTGGGTTTGGAGCTGTCCCATGGGATTGTTGAAGTCTAGGAGGGAGGTTGGATCATGTGTCTTAGGTCTAAACCTATCACAGTAGGAGAGAGATTTAGGTATGTTAATAGAAGACTCTACTACTATAGTAAATACTTTACCATATCTAAAACATCACATGAATTTTGCAGAAATGGCCCTTGACCTACAGGAACCCTAGACTTATGCTGAACAGTATCAGAAAATTAATGCTTCAGAAGGATGAAGGAGGGGAGAAATTACTATTTGCTGATTTAAGATAATGAGCTCCTAAAATGCATTATTAAAAATCAGGTTAGGGGAGGCATTATGCAGTTACAGATATATATCTAACAAAACAATTGCAGTATATCACCTCAGTAGGATTCAGGGTGTCCTTCATTTGCTATGTTAATACATTAGATATTTTCTTAGGTCTTCCTTTCTATTAAATTTCTTTACTTAAGTTCCTATACCCTCTGGGGTTTCTTCCCCTTTCTCCCTGTGGCAGACTTCCACGAGTTGGACTGTTAGTCTATTGCAATGCAAACTAAAATCTGTTCACTTAGAACAGCTCAGTTTGTCTATCTATGATATAATTAAGTCTGCTGCTTTCCTTCTGCAAAGATCCTGTCCAATTTAGCTAATGCAGCTCAGCCAATCAACTGCACTTCAGTGTGCCATGAGACCTTGGTACTTAATTTATCAGGTTGATTACCCAAATTAGCCTAGCACAAACAGGTATTAAGCCCTCTGAATGGATTTAAACTCAAAACTTAGCTCTGCTTCTATCTGTGTGGAAATCAGAATTTGCTAAGTTTTTTTCCAAACTTGAGCAAAAGACATAGTCAGACATGGTTGATCCTGCTAACTGAACTACATTCACATTATTGTAACTACATCCGTGTATAACAGTCCCCATGCCACCTTTTATTTCTGTGACAGTCACCATTCACTTGCAGGCAGATTTTCCTTTCACTCAGTGATTATTTATTTTTGTGGATGGATGAAATATTGTCTTTCTTTTTTGGGTACCTGAGTAGAAACAGTGCACGGAGTTGAAATTACCTAAAACCTTTCCATCAAATAATTCAGAAAACAACATTCTAAAGCCAGTGTCTGTGCCCTTAAATTTTTATAAGAAGCGTGGTTGTAATATGAACACAAAGAAATTGTTAGAGCATTCTTTTCAACGACAAGGATAAACCACCACATTCAGACATGTTTCTGCAACCTTGGGAACTGATTTTCAAACACCTGTTTCAAACATTTCCAATTGTAGGAAATGTAACCAAACAAAAATGATACCAATTAATTCAGTCTTTATTCAGGATGGAGAAGATGCAAATATGAAACGTAGAACACCAGTGGTATGAAATAACCTGGTTATTTTTCAGTTACAATAATCAAAGAGAACACCAAAAAAATTGCTTAAATATAGAAGATACATTGCACTAAAATTTGCCTCAAAAAGGTCTGCCTGCAGGGTGCACCCTGTACTGTCAGAAGTCATTGTGGAATGTAGGTCTTGGAATCATATTTGGCTGAACTGAGTTTAAAAAAAAGTCTTACTGGTGTCATTTTTATTAATGAGAATACTAGCATTCTGGGCTTATTATGCAGTTGTCAGGCAGAAACCTGGCTTTTCATTACTTTGCATATCATCTGTGTGTGTGTGAACACGGCAGTACAGCAGTCAGGCATTTCTGCATCCCCGTGTTGAACAATGGGTGGGCAGCAGTGCAGCTGCCAAGGCCAACACTCAACACACACAGAACAATGAGATGATGGCAAAATGCTGTTGGTAATTTGCTATTTTCTCCTTAGTATAAATTGTTGGGGATACTGAGCACCCCATATTTTAACTACCAGAAATCAGTTTCTTACCAAGAGAATGTTACTTATTTCACCAAGAAAATGCTCTTGTTTTAACAATTTACTGAGTATTGAACAATAACACTCTCAACAGGAGAATCGTGAGGATTTTCACAGCCAGTGATCTTCCAGTAAGGAAGTATTTTCAATATTTAATTTGTATTTTCCCCTTTCTCCATTTCATCCCATTTCTTGTAATTAGCATTCTCTTGCAGCACCCTGCGGCAGTGCTGCTCTGCCCTTTCCACCTAGGGCTCCCGGCTAGCTCGTGCAGGTAGCCGCTAAGTAAAAGGTAGCCACCCAGTGACCCCAGCCGATGGGTCACTGAGCAGCAAGGGATAGTGAAATCCTCTTAGCAGAATCTGTAGCGACGCGTCTTGGCAAAGGGTTGAGGGAAGGAATCAGCCCAGAGACAGAGAGGAGGTCAACGGTTTATTGCCCCAAGCTCTGCTCGGTCGGACTGAGCCAAACTGTATGGGAGACAGCCACTTTTATAGGGGGGTGGCAACCGAGGGGAACAACCAATCCGAGCAGGGCAGGGAGGAGTAAAGGGTGGGATAATATTTGCATACAACCAATGGGAATGCATACAAGGTAATTGACATATGCAGTAACCAATGGGGTAACAAATACAACAGAACTTTCTAGACATAGAGGCAGGGTTGAAGATAACTGACAGGTCTGAGGGGTATGGGTTTCAGGGATTGACAGGGAAGGCTCTGGAAATAAGGGCGTGGTTTGGGTGATGGACAGGGGATGAGGGAAGGGTTTTTACTTTATTAGGGGTAGGGGCGGAGAAGGGGAAAACTGGGTTGAACCTTTATTGTGTGCTGGATAGGGGGAAACTGGGAACATACCAAATATAGAACTTAACATAAAATTCGCACTACCACAGCACCCTACCTGATTCCCCTCCAGTGTTGTCTCTGCCCAAACCATGGGCATCAATTTCATGACTAACCTCTTGTGAGTTACTATGAAATTCTGTCCCAATATATACTTAAAATTAAAAGCTGTCCCATTTATGCAGACTATTAACATTATTTTATTCTGCCCCAACCCTGACAGAGTTCAAGGCCAGGTTGGATAAGGCCTTGAGCAACCTGATCTAGTCAGTGGTATCCCTGCCTATGGCAGTGGGTGTTGGGACCAGATAATCTTTAGGATCCCTTACAACCCCTCAACAATCTTTGATTCTATGATTGTCTTGTCTATCTAGTCAACTTTGTAGAGTGCTGACACTCTTGCACTTTTTTAACATACTTTAATTCTGAAAAATTCTGAAAAAAAATCAGAAACCTTTTTAAATAACAGTTTGTCTTTAATGTGCTTCCCCTAGTTTTGCAGGTCAAATCATGTAAGTACATTGTAGACGCTGCTGAAAATAGAAACTTTAGTAAAGGTTTTAAAAAAAGAATTATTATTTTCAGGTTGGAAGTCCTTCACTGGTAATGTGCCAGTGTAACTGAAAGCAATGGGATTTCATTTAGGCATGAACAAATCATGAACAAATCATTGTACTAAAAAATGAATAGTGTTTGTGTTCTATACAACTGAATGTAACTGCACATTATCTACAGAGGCAGTGTATTCATACCCTTTGGAATAAGGATTTCCTTTTCTTTTTCTATATATTCCTATTGCATCAAAATAGTAACTCCATAGAAAAAACAAACTTCTGTGTAGAAAAAGCACAGTGTACAGCATGTTCATTTCCAGAATATGAGATAAGGGGAACACGGCAGTTTTGGCTGTGAAGCAGCTGTGTGCAGAGCTTCAGTGGGAGGACAATGTAAGTACCATTGTTTCCTGGGAAAAAGCCTATTTTATCTTTTGCAAATGAAGAAGATTTCCCATGCATTTGAGACAGGGGCATCAAGACACATTTGAAATAAGGGCCACCATGTGACATTGGAAGAACAAATAGGACGAGACCTTCCCTGGAACAAATACGAAATAAGACAGCCGTATGAAAACAGAAGAAAATATCAAATAAAGTACAGTGTAGAGGCATGAGACTGAGCACTGAATTGCTTGAATTCCCAGGAGAGTTGTAAAAAGAAATAGATGGCTTTGAATTTCAATTCAGGACATCCTAAGGCATGAGTAAGAACATTCTTCTTTTTCACTATTGTTTGTATCCTGGTTCTTTTACCATACCAAATGTGTATGCAGAAGAAATGTCGGGGTTGATAAAAAGAAACAAGCTGATCAGATTTTCAGTGGTTGTTCCTCTCTTGCCTGCATGAGAAGAGAGATTGAATCCTCTTTAAAGATGTCAGTGTAAAAATGTGTTTATTTGGATGACCAGGAATAGGTCCAGGAACTGAACTCTTACTCATGGGCTTTATGTCAAACTTAAAATCCTTCAAATGAGATCTTACACTATAGTTACTAAAAGCATAAATAACAACACTTATAGCATGCAGGCCTAAATGTAAAGAAATTAAATTATTTGCTGCAAACCGGCAAATTAATTAGTTCTAAGCTGAAAGTAAAGAAGGCTTAAAGAATTAAAGCACTTGGCTGACGGAGGAAATTCCATCAATGAACATCCTAGACCCACCTTAACTGGGGGCAGGTGCAGTAAAGTCTCCAGGTGCTGTTGAGTCATGGCAGCTGAAGGAGTTTGACAGAAGCTTCTAGAGTTTCTTCATACCCATGTCCCTTTTATTCCCCTTGCCTCAGAGCAGCAGGTGCCCATTGGTTTTGAGGCTCTTGAAGTACCTATAATGATAGCTGAAAGCATCCTGGAATAGGATTAAGCCAGGGCCTATTCTCACATGAAACTTCAATTTTATTTTTTTTAGATTTTAGAGAAAGTTGAAAATTTATTCATGTTCCAGAGGGAAGGAACAGCAATGACTGCTATATCCACCAGGGTTGGTAGGTTTTGTCAATGTCACTAACTTAACTGTAGTATGAAAAAAATCTTGCTCCAAAAAGCTTATAAATGTTTAAAATCTCTGCAGTTTCTATTTTAAATCCACAGGAATACTGGAGATAGTATTACAAGTTAAACTGAGAATATTAGAAATATATAGGAAACTCATAACCTTCCTGGCTAAAATTTTGCTAGACATAACTTCTCAGTGGATTTGGAATATATCTTACACACTGGTGTTCACTAAATCCTTTTTTTGTCTTTTCAGGTCTGAATGGAGATGATTTCTTGGAGTTAGGCCTCCGTAATGGGAGAGCAGTATATAGTTACAATCTAGGTTCTGGCACAGCAACAATCATTAGCAAACCACTTGATCTGACACTCAATATTCATGTCATCCATCTCGGCAGAAATCTCCAGAAAGGCTGGCTGAAGGTAAAAAAGCAATTCCTTTAGAAGGACAGCTTTTAGATGAAAGTGTTCTCTGTGTTTTTTCACATTTTATTTGGAAAATTTAATTTTTTTTTTGTGCTTCCCTATAAAGCTGGGAGGATTGTCTTCACTATGAGTTCCTAAATAAAGGCAAATTCCTTTGTTGTAACAAATATTAATGTTTCATTGAAAGGTGGATGATCAGAAAAATAAAACTGTCACTTCTCCTGGGAGGCTGGTTGGACTCAATGTCTTCAGTCAGTTTTATTTAGGAGGCTATCGTGAGTATACTCCAGAACTCCTGCCAAAGGGACCCAGATTTAAGAATGGCTTTCAAGGTAACGATTACACCATTTTCAATTCCTTTTAATATATGCATCAGATTGTATATCTTTCTTTCATAGGCAACTGAAACAATCTCTGTTTTATCAGGAAACAAACTAGAATCTCCTTGGCTGAATTTCCTGTGGCTTTTTCATTATTTCGCTATGATAACTAAGAAACATAATGCAAAAAGAGGCTTTGCTAAATAATTTTAATACTTTCTGTTTCTGCTAAAATGGAAGTTTGCAGTTGTAATGTTTGCCATGTAATCTCTCCTTATGTGTCCCTGTTCTACAGCATCACTTCAAAAGGGCTTCCTTTCTCTGTAGCAGTTTAGATTCTTCTCCCACTGTGACTGACAGTGCTAGTTCGGGTAGTAGCTTTCATGCTGAAAACTTCTTTCTGAAAGAAATCTGATTTTTTTTTTTTTCCTGGCATTATAATCTAGGTCTCTAGACAGGACTTGGCTAATTCTTCTTGCAAATATTTATCCAGAAGATAATAATTTTTACTTCAAAAGTGATATTTGAAGCTTTGTTAATCTGTTTTCAACTCCTACCAGATCAGCAATGAAGCAAAGGACTTGTTCATAATACTTTACTTTTGTTCTTTACTTTCAAAGAAACAATGTGGTTGATATTTGCAAGGTAAAATTTCGATTCATTTTAAGCACTGGAAAGCCTTTCAAA
>WEIT01029602.1:1195-32330 GCA_013389985.1 Dryoscopus gambensis | reverse complement strand
ACCAGAGTTGGGAATAATGAGAAAAGAAAATGAAAAAGTTCATCAGCATGAAAAATGTTTGAAAACAAAAGCAGGAATATTTGGAAAATTGGAAGTTCAACTGGGAGAGCTGTTCAGGAAAAATATAAAAATAAACTGGACTGTCTTGGAAATTGAATTTCAGAACTCTCTTTGTTCTCTCAGTTAAAGTATGGTCATGTTTACTTAATAAACACTTGCTTCTCCACTTCTGTTAAAGGTTAGGAAATAGAAAGATGTTTGANGTTAGGAAATAGAAAGATGTTTGAATGGAAAAATGAGTATGTAACATAGATTTATAGGTCAGCGTTCTGTTTGACCTATACTAGAAGCTAAGTAATTTTTTACTCGCTGCACGATTTTTTTTACTGGAAAACACCCTTCATTCGCTAGTCCTAAAATTCTGGCTGTTTTATGGGGTGAATTCCTTCCTATTGATATATGTTTGAGGGTTTCTTTGAAAACAAAACTTTGCTTTTTGAATGGAAATATAGTTTTAGGTTTAGAAAATACAGACCAGTGTGGGTTCTGTCATCATAAGTCTGACTTTACTAGTGGATAAGACGGACATGTATGGTAGCATCCACAGTTCTAAATCTGTGCCATCATAGCTCATAAATTCTGTCATTCAGGTCTTCCTGGCAGTGTGCAGTAATGAAAAATGTCCAAGAAGTAATAGTGGAGGAGCTTCTTCTCAAAAGTCTGCAGCAGGCTATCTATAATGGATCACTTCCAGGAGGATTTGAGATTAATATGACTTTTCCTTTTACTCTTACACTGATGAGATGTCTCATTATGCTCAGCCCTTTTTAATACATGGGCCATACTACAAGATTTTATTTATTTATTCTGTAGGTGATTTCCACTTCCTTTTATTTACCCTTTAGGCAAGGTAGCTGACTACACAGCAGCCCCTGCTGTTTGGAAGGGACATGAATGGATATCTGAAACTCAGTTAATTTGGTGTAAGAAATTGGGCCAGTCAGACCAGCTACAACATGGCTTAATAAAAGAGAAGTAAATCTTTGTGAAAAAAAATTCATCTTGGCCATATATATAACAAACTTTGCTGCATCTTGTTCAGTTTGGGGGGACTGGTCACTGTCCTGGAAAGGTCTGGTAAGGCATGTACAATTCACTGCTTTTGTTTTCAAACTGCCTTTTAAATGTCTAGATTAATACTGAAACAGTTCCTACATACAAAACTACTTGAAATTACTGTGATATTTAAATGGTACAGCCTCAAACAATCCTTTAAGATTCATTTTTTTTTTTTATGAATTTTCTTTGAATTATCCAGCACTTAATACTAGGTGTTAATGGTTCTTTAAAATGACAGACTGGAAGTTTCCAATGTGAATATAATGATACATTTTTGCCACATTTAAGAGTCTAAAGATCAAATTTTCTACAAGTATTATAATATTAATAATAATTTTTTACTTGTTAGTAGAACTAGAGAAGTTACTAGTAGGAGTAGAGGAGTAGAGATTTCTTCTGCATAGAGCTAGTCAGTTTTTCCCTTTCCTTTCTAAAGCCACTAGCACTTTTGAGGTGTTCCAGATATTGCAATGTACTGATTTTAGAAAATGATTGAGTATTTAATAGAGCCCATTTAATTCACTTGAAAAGATTCATTGGCTTTAACTTTTTCTTTTCCATGGATACAATATAATCATGCTACAAATACACCAAACTCTTTCTGCTCATTTCTTACCCTGCCACCATATATGTCAGTTGAAACAGTGAGGAAGCAGCCCAATTCCTGTTTGCATTCTTTTAAATCCATTTATAAACCAGTTTGGTCTATGTCCATTATGGAACTTTTGTTTAATGGTCTATGGCAATTTCTCAAAGAGTCCATGAGCTTCAGCCTCATCAAATATGAAAAATCATACTTTTTGTTGACAAAAACCCCTGTGATTATTTATTAACTAGGTTCATTATCTCTTTTAATGTTTCATTACATTAGTAGCATTCTTTTCCCTGGTGGCACGTTTCTGTCCTGATGATGCTAGTTATTCTGTATCTAATTAACAAAAAGTTGTTCATATGGTAAAAAAAGAAGCAGACAGGTTATTAATATTCTCCTTAGTAAACTGTCCTAAATAATTAATTCAAATAGACTTCCAAGGTTGTGAATTTTGATGAGAAGTTGCTCTCAAAGATTAATTATTTGGTTTAGATATTTTCCCTGCTAATCCACAGGTTTTTGTGTTGACTCATGTAAATCTGATTTTGCCTTAGTCTGTTGAGGAGGAGGGGAACACAAAATTTTAGTTTTTGAACAAATGAATGCCAACAAAATACAACAGAAAGGTAGACTGAGTTAAAACTCTTCCGCAAAGCTCTAAGGGATTGTGATTGCATGTGTAATAGAACATGAATCTGCAGTGCTGGGAATTCTCACAGCAAGAACAGTTTCTTACATTACTGTAATATTTGAGTTCCAGCTTCATGTTTGCTCAAAAGAAACTCGGTGCAAACACAAAATAAAGGACTGTGAAAGATTTACAAAAGAGATCACGTTTTCCCCTTTTTAAGCAATCCCTTGGGAGGGAAGGAGACAAAAAGAGTGCATTTTTGTGGGGTGATGCATTCCATCTTTTCATCCATATAGTTTGTGGAATTGTTCCAGCTTCCCTGGTGTTGCACAAAAGCACACAATAATACACTTGTGCAGCTCTGGGGTCTGAGAAGAAAATGAACCCTGCTGATGCCAGCACCCTATCAAGCAACATATCCTGCAAGCTCTACATTGCACATTCACTTCACTTCCTTCCTGGTCATTCAGGCACGAGTGAACTCAAAACAAATGCCATCAGTCGAGTCCAAAGTGTTCTAAAAGGCTTAATATAAATTCCTTGCTTCTGATGCTGTGATTCAGTTGAACTCTGGGAATTTATATGTATATTCTGCTGCCATTTTTTTTCCTCCTTTCCCTGAAGATGGGAGCACAGGGTTATTTTCCATATGCCTGTTTTCAGCTCTCATCTCTTTTCCTTTGTTTTGTTTTTGCAGAAAGGCTTATTGGAGATGGGTTATTTTATGCACTTTGAAAACCAGCACACATCACTCGGTGTCTTGTAATATCAGATGCAGTCCTAGTAGAGTAGCTGATTTTACCAGACACCTGCCTTCATCTTTGAGGGCAGGATCAAGCCCTTCCCTGGTGACTGAGGACAGAAGCTCGCCGCTTATTCATGGTGCTGTATCTAAGTGTGAACAGGAGCTAGAAGTTTAGTCTCTCATGCTACAGGCTGTGTCCTATATGCTAATCCCTTCCTGTCAAACTACTTGAGTCCATTTTTTAATGAATTGATGGCAGTTGTTTCGAAAAGTTCATACTTAAAACTTCTTTTCACGACTTACACACACCTCTCTGTTCAGAAATGCAAACATATGCTGAATATCTTTTAACCAATACAGTACTGCACCACGTATCAACTCTTTCATGTGTCAGCAAAATGTGCCTGTGTTACAAAGGTGCCAGCGTTGATGACATTCAATTATTTAAAATTATTTCTGTAGGAAGGCCAAAGATATTGGAAGTATTGAAAGTGGGCTTCACTTTGGAGAGGACTTTGCTTCATAACGTATGAGCTTGCTACCATTAACCATAGTAACAGCAACCTAACATGTCTGTAAATAAGTATAAAAATCTTTCATTTAGTGTCCCCTTCTGGTGAATTTTACAGGAACAGTTGGAATCAGGGTTTGAATCAATGTGTATTTGTGTTTTCTTACACAAATTAGGAATTATGAGAAAATGGGAACATGTATTTCAAATCTTTACCTATTCCTGAGGTAACTTAGCTCAAGTACATTTTTATCCCAAGGGAAGATGGCAGTCTATGGAAACCTTAGATGGGGTGAACTGGAAAGTTAGTACTTTAGATTGAATCTAAATACATCCTCTGTCTTATGGAAGCAGCATCTTTTTTTCTTCTTCTCCCCCACCATCCCCACTTTCTTTGAGAAATGTCATCCTTTTTCCTTTGCACTCAGATTCTTCAAAAAGCAAAAGACAATTGATTTCCCTGGTTGGTGCCATTATCTGAGAAGCAGGAAATTCTATTTTTCGTCTAGGACAGAGCTAAATGAAAGTAACTGTAGTCTGTCTTTTGTAAGTTAAATTAGTAAGTGATGAATAGCTTCAATAAGGAAAAAAAATATCATATCTTCTGTTAAAGAAAATGTGAACATTTGCCTTTCCTCACTCTAAGTCACACAATGTGACCTATGAAAGTTTTCAGACCTGGAAGAAAGTTAGCTATGCTTTCAGTTGTAAGATTTTTGTTAAGTGTTGCAGAAAATAGGCTTCATTGATTTATTTTCTGAAAAGTAAATATGTAGAGCTTTTTTCAATTACCAAAATGCTTAATGTGTTGAACTTTGTAAACTATAACACTATAATCTACGTCACTGTAACTGTGCAAGTCTGTGAAATAATCAGAGCTCATATACTGAAAATCCTTTCTCGTATGATATTTGCATTGATCGTAACAGTAGTTTTACCTGTTAGGAAAAAAGCTTAGGGCTTAAGGACCTGCATCTAAGCCTCCAAGCATCCAGAAAATAAATGTCTTATAGCGGTTCTCAATTTGACCATAACTGTGTTCTGGATCCTTTTTGGATCAAATACATTTTCATTTTGGAAACTTCTCTTTTCCCCCATCCATAATAAAAACATTTAAGAGGTGCAGCATGTAGTGGGGTTAGGAAAAGCAGCTCCTAAACCACAAGTGCTCCCTCTCCTGTTCTCCAGCAGTGGATGCAGCCCTCATGGGGAAGAGCAAGGGACCAGTGGTTGCCTTAGAAAGGGTTGAGTGGCAAAGATATAGGGCTTTTTTCTTTGCTCCCCTCTCTCCCTCCCTTTCCCCTCTTTGAAATGAGAAAATAGGCCACCAATTTAGTGGGAACTGAGTCTGGCCAGGCTGCACTGTGAGCTTTGTGTGCTCGATGGCTGCCCGCCATTTCCCAGACCATCGGCAGCCCTCTCTTACTGTTTTCCCTGGCTGCATAAAGAGAACATTGTGTCTCTTGGAAGCTCTGGCTCATACCCTGCCCTCCATGTGAGAAAAGGAAATGCTCCTTCTGTTCATGACTTAGCAACGGTTGGCAAAAATGATGTCATATCCATGGTAGCAGAAAGACAAAAAGAGAGAGAGGGAGTGCTTTTTTAGACAGATTTTACACACCACACTGTTCCATGAAGGGCTGAACAAAGAACAGGCATTGTAATGCTCCGTTTAGAACAGAATACCAGTCTATTTTTTTCAAGCTGGAAAGAAATAGGGTTTATTTATGACTGTGTTTGAGAGTCCCATTTAGTAACATTATAATATGGTATATATGGGATTATTTCTCTCTAGGTTTGGTCACTTCACTGTTTGCTTCAGCCCCTCTGTTAGAAGTACATGTGCTAGCATGGTCTCCTTTATTCTCTTTCTTTATTGCTACTATGTTAAGATTCATATTAAGTAAAAGATATGGAAAATTGTTCTTTAAGTATTACAATCACACAACTGCAATAATTTGATTTTGCGGTCCCTCACTCTATAACTTAATAATATAGTGTTACTAACATACTGACATAGACCTCAGTGAACTGAGCATCAAAATGTGGGCTTTGCTTGGTCTGTATTTTTTTTCTCTTTGTTCAGATATACAGCACAGGATCAGTGCTCATGTAGAATTAATAGTTTTTTGAATAAGCCTGTTCAGGAAGTGTATGTGCATCTATGTGTGTGTTCAAGACTAAAGGGGAAAGACAGGAGGAACCTGGAAATTTGGGATGTCTTATTATAAAACCAATGACCCTACCCTCCAGTTGAGATTTGAGCAAATTCTAAAGATCAAATTAAGGCCTCTCCCTAGGTTTGTGGTGGATGATGCTATATGATCTTCAGTTATTAAAACTCTGACAGATTTATGATGAAAGCCATCACATTTAATCTCCCACTCCATCTCTGTTCAGTAGGCCTTTCTAACCCCCTTGGTTTTACAGCAAAATTTGGAACCTCGTATACAGAGAGACTTGTCCTTTTATGAAGTGCTCTGATGCTGAGCATCCTTCATTGACTTGGAACACTAAGTTCTGTCCTGCACATATTGAATCCAGAGTGCAAACCAGTGCTCTGCAGGAATAAATCCCAAACCTCAACTGAAAATCATTTTCTTTCAAATATATGTGCCAGGTTTTCCTGCTTTCCTTGCTTTTTGTCATGTGTGTTCTTCTCACTTTTTTTCCTTATAGATGATATTCCACTGGGGATACCTAAACCATGTCCCCAGATGTTAGGTACCCAGGTTATTGACAGGTGTCACAGACTGTGATTGTTCCTGTCATGGTCACTGCTTTCTCAAGTAGTTCCTAGCTTTCCCTAAGAATGACAAATATTTCAAGAGAATGTAGTTGTCTTCCAAATGCATGCCTTTGGGAATCAAGTGAATATACCTTTAAAATGAAACAAAAGCTTAAAATGAGCTTCTCTGAACAATGTATTATTAATCTGCTTTAGCTGCTTGTCCAGACTGATTTTCCCTTGTACTGTGAGGCATGGAGTTTCTTGCAGGTGATTCAAATATTTCTATGAGCATCATATTTTGAGATAGAGAAAAATTCTGTTGGATCCTGAAATAGTTGTTGCTAGCCAGTTTGGTATAGAGCTTTCTGCCTCCACAAGCTCCTATAGCATTTTGTTTATTCTTTCTGCAAAACAGAATGAACCTCTTTGGAATAGACATTGCCAGCCCTTCTTGAATCAGGTTTGAAATGACTTTTACTGCTGCTGTAAATTGATTTGGAACAGAATTTCATTTCTGTTTTCTGCCAAAATTTTGATGTCATTAATCTCTACTGACTTGAAGCACCATCATAAACACCAGCTCTGGCATGTGTAAGGAGGCAATCTCCCAGGTACACAAGACACTAGGAATGGGCTCCAGAGACCCTCAAGCATCAGCTACAGATTAAGTAACACTATTGTTGTGTTTGCTGTGCTTAAAATGTGGTCTACTATATTTGGTATCCTTTTGGGTCAGAATGGATTTAAACTATCCACAACAGCAATTTTTAATAGTATAATTGTTTCTGAGATATTAGAGAGAAATTGCACAGGTGGCATATGGATCCAAAATTAGCATTTGAACTTTGTAAAGAGTTGAATATGATCATTTCTTATTGCCATGTTAAGAATTATTTGCTTTCCTTAAGGGAAATGCTCTCTGAGTTATTGATATTTTTCCATTTTAGATAAAATTGTTGCTGTCTTCATTTAAATTCTTTTGTGAATATTCTGATGAATTTATGGTAGGAGCACAAATACAACAAGGATAAATAAACAAAGGTTCTCAGAGTGTGTTTGGTTTGTTAATTGGCTTTGTAAATAGCAGATGGACATTTGTCCCTGTCCACATGTCCTTATGTGCCTAGAGCTCCTTCCTCTTGCTGCAAATTTAGTTTCAGCCAAAAAAGCAGAAGACAGAATGTCCTGCTATTGCAACATTAATCTTTTCTGAAGGATTCTCTGATGACGAAAGATTGGGTTATTTTTCTCAACTGCCAGATAGCACGTGCTTTTCTAAGGAAGGAACACAATTTTTTCCTGTGCTTTTTCAACACCTGTGGAAGAATTTGGAATCCATAAACACTGTGTGGGAGATACTGCAAAAATTTGGATTTTTTAGTTTAATTAGAAGGCTGAAGAGAAATATTTGTTATTTCTTCTTGAAAGGGAGGGAATAACGATTTCTAAAATTGCAGGAAGGAGGAGTCCACTGCACAAACTTCTAATTTATTTGATTTAGGGAAAATTTATGTTCTCCTGAAAATAAAGACATAATTTTAAAAATACAAGGCAAGGTACACCAAAGTGAACATGGTGCAGCTTGACCTGAATACAGTCTTTCTAGATCCCAATTTTCTTAAAGATAAGGAGTCCACTGTATTAGAGAAGCTTTAATAAAAACCAGCCCTCTCAAACAGTGAGTGAACGAGCACCTCTCCTCTTTAAGCAAGTATTTAGAGTTCTGAAAGGTACCTCTTTATGAAGACCGTATTTATATCATCAGGCTTTTCTATATCAGCCTTTCAATATGAACAACATCTGCCTTCTCTACTGAAAGGCTACTGGCATTTCTGTGAATCCTACCTTCTGAGCACCCAGGTGAAAATTTCCAGTTTTTCTGAAATAAACTGGGTCATGGAAGAATCCTGACCACAGTGCCCTGTATTTGCAACCAAGGGGTCTGAACTGTCTGTCACAAGTGGGCCCTGTTCTGTGACTTCACTGGACTGAGGCATAGTGACAAAACCTGCAGCTGTGGCATAAGTGTATTTATTCACTGATTTATTTATCCTCAGGAGCATGCCTGTCATAGATGCCATGTAATAATGATGAAAAATGCACCAGTAAAGGAAGCAAGCCTTTCCTTAAACAAAGTCAAGGTATTTTCTTATCTTACAAAAAACCAAACCTTTTGACAACTCTTACAGCATTCAATGCTTCTGAGGCTGCAGGGCAGGATATTGGAGTCAGCCAGTGCACTAGAATGCAACTGAGATGTGCTTCTGGACAGTGCCGTAGTTTTTTTTAAGACCACAAAGCAGAAGGTAGAGCCATTTAGACTTTACCACGTGTACAGGTGCAATCAAACAATATCAGTCTGGTGTCAGCGTACTGTCGTTCTGAGACATCAGATCTTGCTGTCAGACTTCATGAGTCCTAGCCTCCTACATCTGCACTGCTGAACTCTACTTCATGTGAACTTCTGCATCCTCCCAAACAGATCTTCCTGTTTATTCTTACCTCCTCTCTTGTCCCTGTATATCCACTGCCTTTTTATGTTCCCACACTAAGTCTGATGTCTATTGATTCACTCTTCCTTCTGGCCTCTCTCCTATGATGCCCATTACTTTTAAGGTACTGTAATGAATTGCTTATTAACATTTACATCTTTACTGTTTGCTTGTGATATTAGCCACTTCTTTTCTTTCATTTTTGCATGATCCTTGCTTTACCTTCTCATTTCCTTTCTTTGTTTCCATGTTGACATATTACAATGGGAATGTTTCCTAGTTTTGGCCAGGACTTGGAGGTTACTCTGTACCACCTCACATCATTGCCAGGGATGAGAAGAAAGGGACTTTCTGACTTCTGAGAAGAAGGGCGTGGCTTCTGGTCCTAAAAACGTGGGGCATTTTCAGACATTCTTCATTGTCTCAGGGTCTATGTTGAGCATTTTTGTATGTGGATCACCATCTCGTACACTTTTGTTATTATTATTGTTGCTGTTACTGTCCGTTTCCTTCTTTCATTGCTGTTTCCAGTAATTTCTTCTTATTTCAACCCATGATCTGCCTTTTGTGCCTCCCATTGTGGTGAAGGGGGAGGGGAGTAGTTCATGGTCTTTTTAGTGGGAGTACTAACTTGGGGAATACCATTCCTAACCAAGGGCAGAATGTAAGCTCTTTGGGACCAGAAGTCTTTTCAAAAGCTGTGAAAATGGTGTGAAAAATATACTACTTCAGAAATACTTTCTAGTAGTCTGGTGTGCTAGAGCCTGTCAGGGAACATAGTATACTTACTGTCCTCTGGACTATGATGGGTTTTGCATTCCAGATTTGCTGCAGAAGTTCTCTGCGGTGTAATAAAGTACCATGTTACTAGCATGAAATTGTATGCTAGCATGAATGTCAGGAATTTGTACTTGGTACTCTTTTTTTTGCATGCATGTTGTCACCTTCATCAGGGACATCAAGGAAGATAATGCTCAAGGAGCATACACCATATATTCACTTTCAAGAGACGATTTCAAATTTAAATTCAGGAGAAAAGAAGCTGTTAAAAACGAGACAGCCCAAATTATCTTTAAGCAAAAGATAATTTATTGTCAGGTTTTTAAAATAAAGTTAGAAAATAAAAAGGTGAAAACCGCCCGGGGCGGGGATCAGAGACACTTCGTGTCCCGCAGGGCGATGAACCCAAGCACTAGGATTGGGCAGTGCCGCCAAGTATGTTAAAGTTCCCCAAGGTGGGGGAGGGGCTGACCAAGGGCAGCACCGGGCTCCACGAGCAGCTAATCCACAGGTGAACGAGGCAAAAATGCGCACTGAGTTCTGGAGTTTCAGTCTTTTATGGGGTTCGGGAGTCCTCGGCTCCGCCTTGGTTCTTCCCACTCTCCGCCTCTTCGGTATTCGTTGGTTGGTTGGTGTAGAATGAAGTAATGATGTTCTGTCCAATCGGTAGCTCGTTGTTAGGGGCTCCAACTCGATGAGGTAATGGTGTTTCAGTGGCGGGAATCAGTCCTCATTGGTATGCAGGGTTACCATGACTACACCTGCAGGACCTTTAGAAGTGCCTCTAAAAATAACTTGTGGCTCTTAATATGAGGCTTTAACTCAGCCCATTACTTAGATAGGGGAAACTTAAAACAAGGTTTTACACATACATAGGATTAAAATAAAAATATGATTTTAACACCAATAGGGTGTACATACAAAGAACTAATTGATGATACTAAATGAAATTTGAAAATGGCTCATTTTAACAGTGAAACTAGGGGTATGAAACTTGGAGTCATATAACATTCAACTGGGGTACAAACAAGATTTTTAACATTTACTAAACAGGTTTCTTAATCACTTAAACAATTTATAACTGATTAACAATTTCTTAATTGCTTTAATTAATTAACAAAACATACAAAAGCCAATTACTCAATCTTCATATATAACAGAAGCCAACTTACCTGGAGTGTTAACCACCATTCACTGCTGAATTTTTTTTAAGCATTCTATCTTTAGGCATATCTGTAATTTCAGTCATTGATATGGGGTTTAATTTGGTTTCATTGTAGCATATCTTTAAATGCCTCCAGTAATTTTTTTTATTTCTTTGTTTGATGGAACAAAGTCTCCACTAATTGCCAAGCATATCAAGATACCACCAAATGTAGCTCTAAGTTTAGTTGAACCTGCTGTTGAGCAATTTCTGTCTTGGTGATTTGCTTGCTGTGTCCAGGATCTTCCAGTTATTTTTCAGAAAGTTCACAAAATTAGCAGCATTCCCTCATTTGCAGAACAGACTAATCCTTGATGCTTAATGTTTGCAATTTCAGATTTGGATTAAGTATTTGTTTGAAAGAATGTATTACCGATGCATTTTGGCTTGCTGCCATCACTTTCCCCAAATCAGGCCAATATTTCAAAACTGAGCTTGCCAGTATCTTTGGCACTCTGTTGTCCTGGCACCTGATGTCTATACTGCTAAGTACTTAATACCTTGGCTGCACTTCTGCTATCTATCAAATATCTGGACCAGTAGTATCAAAATGACAAAGTAATGCTTTGTGGCAGTTATTTTGAGAAAAGGAAGAGTAGTATTTCATGAAATCATCTAATTACGAATATTGTTAAGACAGCTGTGGTTCCTGCTGTTGAAATCAGGTATAGAAGCTACATATAGCACAAAGCCTGACATCATTCATGAGAAATCATGTAAGCTTAAAGCCCATAAAGTGTCTAAATTTTGTTTGTGTTTGTGATTGATACACTTTGACATTAAAGTGAGCAGATGTAGAACTGCTTATGGGAGCAATACTAGTTTCTGCCCAGACTCAGTTATTAGGTGGCTTCATGAAAAAGTAGAAATTGCTCTGGGAGACAGAGGTTGCTATTTTTAAGAAGTAAATGCTTCTGTCTTGGCATTCGGAGACTCAGCTCTGTGGGAAGCCAAATTCTGTAAATTTAATATCTGGAATAACAGAAAAGCTCAAGGAGTGTTGCCAGGTGCATTCAGCTGGCATGTCTCTGAAGTCCTTGGGTGAGATTGATATCATATGAGCACACGTTCTATTGTATTGTGTCCAGAAATTAAAAGCTATTTGTCGTGCTTTAACCCCAGACGGCAAATAAGTACCACACAGCTGCTTATTCACTGTTTCCCAGCAGTGGGATTGGGGAGAGAATTAGCAGGGTATTAAAAGTGGGTAAACTCATAGGTTCAGATAAGAACAGTTTAACAATTTAAATAAAATAAAATAATAGTAACGATAATAATAAATTTTAATGAAAGGCAAATAACAAAGAGAGAGAAATAAAACCCAAGAAAGACAAGTGATGCAAATGAAAATGATTGTTCACCATCAAATGACCGATGCTCAGGCAGTCCCCAAGAAGCAGCCCCTCCACCAAGCTTCCCCCAGCTGCATACGCTGAGCATGACCCCACATAATCTGGGATATCCCTTTGGTCAGCAGGGGTCAGCTGTCCTGGCCACGTCCCCTCACATATACTTGTGCACCCCCAGCCCACTCAGTGGTGAGGTGACAAGGAGAAAAGGCCCTTGATATTGTGTAAGTGCTGCTCAGCAATAACAAAAACATCCCTGTGTTATCAGCACTAATTCCAGCAAAATCCAAAATCACAGCCCATTCATCAGATACTGTGANCATTCACCAGCTACTGTGAAGAAAATTAGCTCTACCCCAGTCAAAACCAGCACACAGTTGAGACAATGCTTACATTCTTGCTGGAATTCTCATCCAGCACTACACAGCTGTCATTCTGGTTTTGTATATATTATTATTCTGTTCCAGTCATTCTAGAATGAATAGGTAACATGTTAATTGGCATAAATTTGCGCTGTTTTAAGGTGTATTTTGAGGGGGGTTCTTATGGAGCCATCTAGTTGATGCTACTTAGTTTCAGTAAGAAATGCTTGGGTGATTAAAATAATTATTTTTCGACAAAAGTGAAAACTGCCCTGTTCCTCAACAGGAGGACACATTACATGTGGAGATCCTGTGNACAAAGTCTCCACTAATTGCCAAGCATATCAAGATACCACCAAATGTAGCTCTAAGTTTAGTTGAACCTGCTGTTGAGCAATTTCTGTCTTGGTGATTTGCTTGCTGTGTCCAGGATCTTCCAGTTATTTTTCAGAAAGTTCACAAAATTAGCAGCATTCCCTCATTTGCAGAACAGACTAATCCTTGATGCTTAATGTTTGCAATTTCAGATTTGGATTAAGTATTTGTTTGAAAGAATGTATTACCGATGCATTTTGGCTTGCTGCCATCACTTTCCCCAAATCAGGCCAATATTTCAAAACTGAGCTTGCCAGTATCTTTGGCACTCTGTTGTCCTGGCACCTGATGTCTATACTGCTAAGTACTTAATACCTTGGCTGCACTTCTGCTATCTATCAAATATCTGGACCAGTAGTATCAAAATGACAAAGTAATGCTTTGTGGCAGTTATTTTGAGAAAAGGAAGAGTAGTATTTCATGAAATCATCTAATTACGAATATTGTTAAGACAGCTGTGGTTCCTGCTGTTGAAATCAGGTATAGAAACTACATATAGCACAAAGCCTGACATCATTCATGAGAAATCATGTAAGCTTAAAGCCCATAAAGTGTCTAAATTTTGTTTGTGTTTGTGATTGATACACTTTGACATTAAAGTGAGCAGATGTAGAACTGCTTATGGGAGCAATACTAGTTTCTGCCCAGACTCAGTTATTAGGTGGCTTCATGAAAAAGTAGAAATTGCTCTGGGAGACAGAGGTTGCTATTTTTAAGAAGTAAATGCTTCTGTCTTGGCATTCGGAGACTCAGCTCTGTGGGAAGCCAAATTCTGTAAATTTAATATCTGGAATAACAGAAAAGCTCAAGGAGTGTTGCCAGGTGCATTCAGCTGGCATGTCTCTGAAGTCCTTGGGTGAGATTGATATCATATGAGCACACGTTCTATTGTATTGTATCCAGAAATTAAAAGCTATTTGTCGTGCTTTAACCCCAGACGGCAAATAAGTACCACACAGCTGCTTATTCACTGTTTCCCAGCAGTGGGATTGGGGAGAGAATTAGCAGGGTATTAAAAGTGGGTAAACTCATAGGTTCAGATAAGAACAGTTTAACAATTTAAATAAAATAAAATAATAGTAACGATAATAATAAATTTTAATGAAAGGCAAATAACAAAGAGAGAGAAATAAAACCCAAGAAAGACAAGTGATGCAAATGAAAATGATTGTTCACCATCAAATGACCGATGCTCAGGCAGTCCCCAAGAAGCAGCCCCTCCACCAAGCTTCCCCCAGCTGCATACGCTGAGCATGACCCCACATAATCTGGGATATCCCTTTGGTCAGCAGGGGTCAGCTGTCCTGGCCACGTCCCCTCACATATACTTGTGCACCCCCAGCCCACTCAGTGGTGAGGTGACAAGGAGAAAAGGCCCTTGATATTGTGTAAGTGCTGCTCAGCAATAACAAAAACATCCCTGTGTTATCAGCACTAATTCCAGCAAAATCCAAAATCCAAAATCCAAAATCCAAAATCCAAAATCACAGCCCATTCACCAGCTACTGTGAAGAAAATTAGCTCTACCCCAGTCAAAACCAGCACACAGTTGAGACAATGCTTACATTCTTGCTGGAATTCTCATCCAGCACTACACAGCTGTCATTCTGGTTTTGTATATATTATTATTCTGTTCCAGTCATTCTAGAATGAATAGGTAACATGTTAATTGGCATAAATTTGCGCTGTTTTAAGGTGTATTTTGAGGGGGGTTCTTATGGAGACATCTAGTTGATGCTACTTAGTTTCAGTAAGAAATGCTTGGATGATTAAAATAATTATTTTTCGACAAAAGTGAAAACTGCCCTGTTCCTCAACAGGAGGACACATTACATGTGGAGATCCTGTGTAGCTCTCTATTATTGCTCTCTTGGCTATGATATGGTTTATGTCAGCTATTGACTCCATGCAGAAGAGGTTTTTTGGCCCTCTTCACTATTCTTTCATGCCCATAGTTGTTCTGCTTCACTTTATGAGGTATTAGTGCAAGTTGTATGTATATTATGTATGTATATTCTATGTACTTCTGTATTTGTATTCCTCATATCATCAGGAGAGACTTAGCAGCACTATGACCCTACTGTGCTGCAATATAATATGCTGCTATCAGTCCTTACACATGTTGGCTTGTATTCATTATTCCCGGGACAGGGTGAGTAGGACAGGGATTTACTGCCTTAAATATGAGCCCTTCCATGTACTCCACAGTGATCTGTAGACATTCAGACACCTCAGACATGAGGTGGATCCATGCCTACCATAAGGATACTGAGTTTCTTTTTTGTCCCATAAAGTTTGGATCCTTGTAATTTTCCGCCAAGGTTTCTTAGCATATTCCATTCTCTCTCTCTACAGCAATGTATGCAGATGGCATTTTTAAACATGTTTCGCATGACTCCAGTTGTTGCAGAAGGGCAAAAAAGAGGGAAAATTTTATAAAATGAAAGTGTTTGCCTGAGAAAGGTGATTCTTTTATATGGAGAAAAATTCCAGTGATTCATTCTGCCTACATTACCTTTTATGAAAGCAGTCCCATCTATAGGCTATGACATAAGTACAGATATACTACATGTTGCTATAGTTTTATCTAAAATCAAGCAGTGGATATCATTGTGTTTGCTGAAGAAGACTAAGATCAGGATTAGAGATTAGAAATATCTGTCTTTTCAAAATGGAAGGGTTAGATGAAATGGTCGGTACAGCAATTCTATTTTTTCTTTTTTTTTTGATCCTTGTATCACTCTGTTAGTAAACAAGAACATGTTGAAAAAGCAGCTGGAAGTACATTGTCCTTCTTAAATTCTTCAATTTCCTTATATGCTCATGAGGCTATCATTACCTAGGATACATCACAGATGGTATAGTTATTATTTTATTATGCTACATAAGCTCAGTTGTTCAGGTAAGCTAAGTAAAAAACTAGATCCCAGTTACATTCCCTTAATTATTTTACAGCATGTAATTTTAAAGTATTTTTTCCTAATTCTGTGTCTCCTCATAGCCACTAGAAAGAATTCTGCCCAAAATGTCAGGTTTGTTGCATTTCATATCTGCCTTGTGGCCGATCGCAAATTGCTGCTTTCTTTCGCAGCCATATTTCATGCATTTGAAGTAACATTAGGAGGAATACCCATGTTTTTGCCTGAAACTTCACAGAAAGATATCTGTGTTCCTTTATCCTAGCCAAATCCTTGAACAGCAAGTACGAGGAAGCTCTAAGTTATTACTTAGTAGACATGACCCAACAGAGAGAGATTAAAAAAAAGCCACAAGTTTAGGCTTGCTTCTGCCTATTAATTGGTAATAGGAAATAGCATATTTTTCCAGATTTATTTACTATTTTGTGTTCTTGTACAGCTTCCATTACTGCTCTTAAACTGCACTCATAAAAAAAGGAACTATCAATATTCCTACTTTACTGATGGGAAATTGAAGCATCAAGTCTTTGTCTAGCCTAAAGTCACACAGGAAGCTAACAGATGCGTAGATCTCCCAAGGAGTATTTTTGTAATTCCCAGATCTGGAATCACCATTTAACAGCCCCTGAATTATTCATTTCCCATTGGAAATAATTACCATAGAGAACTTATGCATTTCCAAGGCTGCTACCAGGTAGACCACAAGCATGTCATAGTACGGTTTCTATGAGGCCTGTGTATGGCTTTCTTTAAAACCTATTTCATGTGCTACATTTCTGTATATATTGTGGATTGGCCTTTGTTGTTTCCATGCATTGCATATAAGTATATACACAGAAAAGAAATAATGAATGCATGTAGCTCATCAAAGAGAGATAAAGCAAAGCCAAACTTACTAAAAAATGGCTTGGCTGGGAAATTACAGTATTTCAACAGAAGCAGCCCAAACAAGCACTTTTCCAAGGGAAATCAGTTCTTCATCTCTGACATTAAAGGTGAAAAACTTTTCTGTGAGTTGGTAACAATAGATAAAATGTAGTTCTGGTATCAAGTAAACAACAATTTTACTATACAAGTTACTAGTAAATGTTTCTCTGATATGTCAAGTAACAAAGAGTGTTAAAATACATGTGTTCAAGTGGTTTTGATCTGCTGAATATTTTTTCTTACACAAGTAAAGGGTCAAGTTAGATTATACAATTAATTATGTTTAATTTTCTAATTTGCAGTTCATTAGATTTGATTTTAGGAAGTGTTTAAGGGATAGCAAAATTACTTAAGATGTGTAGCATCACTTTCATTGTCCTCTATTTCTCAGTCTCCTAAAGCAAGTACAAGTGAGAAGCTGCTACATGGATAATTATTTATGTGCATGTGGTATCATGTAAAGAACCTGTGTGTTCCAGGCAACAAGGTCTTCCACATCAGCACAATTAAGAGCATGGTAAGAATAAAAAGAAAGCAGATTAATGACTATACAGTACAAATATAAAAGTTTCAGAATTGAAAATTAATGCCATAGCTAAGAGAGTGGTCAGGAGAGAAGCCATGGGCTTGCATATATGAAATTCAAAGGATACCTCCAAGACTAGAGGATAAAAAACTCTTCAGAAAGGAATATCCAAGGCATTTCAGAGGTCTTTCTTGCCTTTTCTACTAAAGTTTCAGGAACATTATTTTGAATAGTGAATTTGTTATGTCAGTGAAATTATTATTGTTCAAAGCATGACATTCAGAAACACCATTTTAATGTATTGGTTACAAACAATATTTGAAAATGACAGTTCTTCTGTAGAGCACTGGTTAGCCACCTGTGTGTTCCTATGCCTGAGTGCAATTACAAATTTAGAAAGTGTATACCTGTGTTCCAAACTGCAGAAAAAAGAATTTCATGAACTCCTAGGGGATCGCTCACTCTCATTTACCACTTTAGAACAGGACTAGAGGTGCTGGCTTTGTCTCAGTGTGCTATTATCTACCAGAAATTTTAACAGCAGCAAACTATTCAAAACCAATCACCACTGTGTGTCTGATGACTCTGCTGACTTACTGAACTCTCAGCGCCTTTAGCTGAGCAGTTGGCAATAAAGCTGCTGCTAGTGGCTGGCCATTCCATCAGACTATTTTACTGTCTGGCTTAATAATTCGGTGGAAGTGTCCTGTATGTGCTCCTAGCCCAGAGCAGCAAAGACACTTTGCTTAACCTTTTCAAGTGTGTGCAGTACCATTTTGCAAAGACCGGATGGGCCACCAGTTATCACGGCATTGCTCTCACTGATCAGCTGAGTATCAGCTGATGATATCACACCTACATGTACTAACTTTGTGATATATATGAAGCCTAGTACAGTAAGAATTACACTGTCAGATGCTAAAGAAATTAAAAATAAATGTAAGAGGTTGTGTAATTTTGTGGGCGATCTTTTATTTTGTTATAGTCTGTGCAGGTGCTCACAACCTACCACATGTTGTTCTGGTTGCTGGTTCAGGAAATCTGATGTAACCAACACATTGTGAGGCTGAAAGGAGAGTGGGAGTGAAGCCAAAAGAATTTGGTCCCCTTAACCTAGAAAAATGAATATCTGAGAGGGAATATAACTCCTGCCTACAACTGTTGCAGAGATGATAAATACTAGAGCATGAGAAGAGCTAAAGAACTACGTTGACATAAAACCAAATGGGTATAAACTGCCCAAAGATCAGTTTAGGATTCAAAATATAACTCTTCTAACCATTGAAAGCTGCTGTTCTAGAACAAGTTTTGTGGGTGTTAACAGCCTTAACACTTTTATGTAAGAGCATGATAAATTTCAGATAAGGAATTTAAGAAGTAGCTGCCTATAGATGTAAATATCCATACTTGGTGACTTAGGAAGTACATTTCTGTGATGTGGTTTAACTTTAGTTTTTATTTATTTTATTTATTTGTTTTAATTATTTATTTTTCTCTAGTTTCTGGGTTTTTTCCTAGCAGTCAAAACAAACAGGGTAAAGAGAGAAAACTGTAGGGAAAGCAATCATGAGATTTATAAATTGTGTTTTAGAAGAGGCACAGAAGTAGGTTTTCCAGTGTGTTTGGGTTTTTCTGGAGGTTATTTTTAAAACTTTGTCCTTTGTTGATAAATAAGGTTCCACCTTTAAATAAACCAAGATATCAATACTGTATCAAAATAAAAATAAACAAAATATAAGCTGTGATTCAAATATTAATAGGCTGGTACCAAATTAATACAATATTCAATCATTTTTATATCCTGCATTTGATGAAGTTATGATACTTTCTCTGTTGAAAATGGCAGTGAGATGGGATAAAGAAAAAGTATTCAAACTGTTCAAAAGATAGGAAAAAATTTGATCCAAGACCTGAACTTTGTGTGTCCAGTTAATTTTTACATAGCAGCCCTTAAGAACTACTGTGCTCCAGAAGTCCAATTTTTTGTACTGGTAAGTATATTGTTTTGGTGAATTTGACAATTTTAATTTGCTATACAAAGAAATTTGTTTTCCAACATAAATCTTCAACTTGAGAATTGAATTTTTTCAAAACACTGCTTTAATGCAACTATGTTGTTTTATATTGGGGAGAATCAAACTCTTGCATATATTTAGCTCATAGTATAAAACTATCAGATCAAAATTCTCCTTCCATTTACACTTATGCAACCACACTGAATTAGTAACTCAGCAGATTAATATTTAAAGTGTTGCTCAAGGACTTCCTTGCATAAATCCCATTAATGTTAATTCCTAGGCACTGTGCTGAAAATGTACCTTTAAGTGTCTGTCAGACCAGCGATTCTTATAAAAACTTATAAGCCAATTTAATTTGGAAGTAGCAGTCTAACCCAGTGCAAATGCAAAGTTATTAAATATTAATTCTTTAAGAAATCAGTCTCAGGCTTTTCACCTAGAAAATAATTGTTGCCAATATATCTTCCATTGATCTAGGAATCTTCTCTATCTGTTATTTCAGAGGACTGTTAGTTTTTTACTACTTAAGCTTATGTTTTCTGTAGATTTAACTTATCTGTCATTCTCATCAGAGAACTTTTTTATTACTTTGGTACTTTTGAATATGTAGAGAAAAATGAACCAAAAAATGTCATTTGTAAGCTGTTTAGTCATCTTAAGCTGTATTAATAATACATCCTTCATTGTTAATCTATTGAGAAGTATTTCTTTTTTGTTTCCAAGTTAAACATACTTTTGAGAAATGGACAACATGCCAAAATGTATACTTTTTTTGTAATCTTTGTCAAGAAATAATTAATACTTGCACTTCAGAATGTGTTAACAAACACAGATATGTACCAGTAAGAGGTCTCAAAGCTTAGGGAAGGAAACCTGTTAACTACCACAGTCATAATATATTTGCTGAAAAAAAAAGCAGATGCTACTGATTCATAGAGTTAATTTCCATGAAGAAAACCTCGAGTGAAGATACTTAAATCAAAAAGAGAGGCCTAACTTCAGGAGTGCTATTGCACTGAAGCTTAGAAAATGCAGGTAGAAACATTTTTAAAAGAGGGACAGAAACATAAGTTTTGTTTGGACAGGGTGAATGTCGTGTTATGGCTTATCTCAAATGTGTTTTATCTGTGCTAAACCTGATTCAGCCCTGAAACATGCTATTTTTAAAATTATATGAAGGCCATTTGATTACACAAAACATCCAGCTTGCAATGTACCTTCAGTGGTATGAAACGGATTAACAAATTTGTAGGACTGGGTATGAGAGCCTGCTGCTGCCACACCCCAAGCACTCTGGAACAGGCGGTGGCCCCACAGGAGGAGGGCCTGGGAAGAGAGGGCACCCCTGGCCCGCGCGAGGGTGGCCTCCAGCATCTCCCTGCTGCTTCTGCTGCTGCAGCACTTCCCGGAGGGCCTCCCGCTCTGGGGGAGAGCTTCGTTTTGAGCAGGAGGCACGTTTTGAGTGGATGGCTTCTGGCTTCAAAAATAGACTTTCCTTCTTCCTTGCACCACTACAATTTCCACACTCAGAGAGACGCTGGGGGAGGAGGTAGTGTTGCACAATACCACAGGCTGACACACCAGACAGAAGTGGTGTGACAAGGCTGTAAATAAATAGACTTCCTGGCACATCCAGATGTTTTGTCAAGACTGTACAACATTTTGAATCTTTTTTTCTGGAGATTCTCAATAAGATTAACCAGATTGTGCTAGGCAAGTCTTATAATACATTTCTGCTCTTGTTCTGGTTCATTTTCTAATGCAAAGTTGGCTTTCAAGTTTTCTAATATCTTCCACTTATCAAAACAACAAAAGCATTTTTCTTCTCTTTTAATATTTTTCTTTTGGAATGGTGTCAGGTGGTACAGCTGGAGCCCCTCATGTCACAGCCTTACTTGAAAGGAACTAGCTGAGAAGCTTTGCAGACTCTTACTGTTCGTACAAAAGAAGGTTTGGGGAACAATTTTAAAGGGAGAAGGAAGCTAACTAATGTTTCAGAAAGGAGAAACCAGAAAATTCAGGTAACTGAAGATCTGTCATTTTGCTTTCAGACTCAAGTAATAGAAACCTAGAGAAGGGTAATGTTAAAGACAACTAAAAATTATTTGTGAAAAATCTATCTCAAGTATTATTTATCATTTTATGAGGTTAAATATTTTGTTAGAAAATTAATAATGTTAGAAAAAAAGGCTTATGAAAGCCTTTTGGCATAGTTTAGTAAGGCAACATATCTTAATGTACTAGAAGAGCACAAAGTACATGGCATAGTTTTTTGGTTATGTGAACGGTCTCAAATGTCAAATGAGGAATTAAACTGCTAGATCTTAACAGAAACATGATGTTTAAAAGAAATTTAATCTTGGTTGTATTTAAATTTTATGAAACAAGCAATTGCAGAAAAATTATAGATTGAGAAACTGTAAATAAAGAGAGAAAATATCAGTGATGCAGAACCACCTTGCTGAGTTGACAAATTAGGAAAAGGAAAAGTAGGCATTTCATTAGGGAAATACATCTGGAAAAGGGACATTAATTATATTTATAAAAACAAGGAATCCATTCCTCAAAAGTGGTTAGCCTGACAAAGATTCAATGGGTCATAGTAAATAATCAGTCTGACAGTGATCTCGGTGGAATTCTATGATATATAGAGCTAAAGGGATCTGATGTGATCAGGTAGATATCACATAAAGAAAAAGAGGACCTTTACTCCCATTTTTGGCTGTGTGGTAAGAGTTTCTGCAGTGCTTCTGAGGAGTTTCTGCAGTTCTGAATTCAGTGCTTGAAGAAGTTGAATACTCTGCAGGGTTCAGTAAAGAGTCCCATAAATCTCATCAGAAAGGATAGTAGATGTCAATATATAGAGGAGAATAATTTCACAGAGTACAAAGAACTAAGTGCGAAGTCTTCTTAGTTTAATTGTGAAAATCTTAATACGTGACTTAATGAGTATAGCTACATATTTGGGAGACAGAATTTTGATAGTACTGGGTTTTCGCTCTATCAGGCAGTGGCACTGCAGACAAAAAATACAGTAGTTTTAACAGTGAAGGAAGTTAAGCATTGTCTCACATTATCAAGGGTTGTGATGGATTCTTCATCACAGGCAACTTTAAAATAAAAGCTGAATGTTTTCCTAGAGGACAAAATTGTGTTTGACTTGAAGCAGAGTTAGCTGAGTAAAGTTTTTTGGAAGGCATAGCAAGCCACATGTACATAGATATTCCTTCTCTTTTCAAATATGTCAGTCAGTTAAACATAACAATTTCTGATTACTTCATAGGCTTTCTACAAGAAGCACATTTATAGCCCCATCATTCTAAAAGCTAATGTACAATTTTTTAAAATGCTTTTTCTTTTTTTTCTCCTCTGGAAGTAAATAGTGTTTTCTAGTCTCACTTTCCATTTAAGCATGGAGAGGTGAAATAAATGCCTGATAAAGTACAGCTCTCCTTATTCCCAGGCCAGTTTCCTACAGCACCTCGTTTCCAAAGTATCACAATCATATTTTTTTTTGTAGGAATTCATATTCCTCAAATGAATTAGGCATTTATGCTTTTTTGGTCAACACCTTTGATTGAAGAGGAATTGTTTGTATGGACATTGTATACATATTTGAGACTTAAGTTGAATAAAGACATGCTATTTCATGCATTGAGTGGCAGATAATCACAGACAAGATTAACAAGTGAAACTCTTGTTCTCCTTTTCTTCACCATTGAAATAAAAAAAAAAAAAAAAAACCAAAAACATAAAGAGGTAAAACATATGGACCATTTCAAGAATTCATTGTACTTGATGTCTTTCTAAATTGGTCAAGCATTTATCCCTGCATACTGTTGAATGGTGTAGTAATTTATCTCATGGGAGCAAATCTTCTGTGTAAAAGGAAAATTGCATGATCACTCTATCTTATTTTAGCTACACTGTTAGACATAGTCACACTTATTTGATGAGTTCTGTGCCTGTCCTTTACTAGCCTTTTAAATTTCTTCATGTCATTGCCAAAAAGCTAGCTTTATGCAGTACTGCTCACGTAATCCTCTGGCTTTCCATGGAATACTGTTGGAAGACGCTGGCAATCTTTAACTGTGCTTTTATCCTTTCACAAAGTAAACTGCACAATTTGTGGAAACAGTATTTACCTGCCAAGGACTCTTTATTGATCCCACTCAGTGCTTGCTACCTCTGGCACAAGTGGTAATCATGCAGACTAAAATAGCACTCCTGAAGCACTTCCTTGGTCTTTATGACCCCCAAAGTACTGCTTGCACAAAAGCAAAACCACCGCCTGTTAATCATTTTGCACTTTATATTTCTCACCTGACAGGCGTAAGTTTATCAAAATTTTTCTGAACACTCCTAGTTTCAAATAAATAGAAATTTACTCTATCCAGAGATTAATTTCTAAATTCTCTGGTTACTCATTTCAAGTGGGCTTTAGATTAAAATTTGATTAATAATGTTTTAGGAGACGCTTAGAAATTTCCCCATTTCTGCTGTCTTCTTAAAGCTTGTGTTGTCACAGAAGTTCCTATTTTCTTGTGGTTTTCCTCACCAGTCCTTTTCATAATTATTATTGGCACACAACAATATTCCTTCTCAAATAAACATCTTTCACATAAAGCCTGTGGGTTTTTTCCCTTCTGAGCCAGTCTATTAATTTCTCCATTTTCATTTGTGAGGAATGTACTTAATAAGGCCTGGTTGGAAAAGGCATACTGTTCTTCTTTGCACCAAAGAGTTCCTGGAAAGATACTTAGCTGCTAAAGACAAAAACATTGATATGATAGATTGCTGACTTATACAGACTTTTTCCAGCCTGTATTGACTTACACTTTACAGAATATTATTTCATAATATGTCTTTAAATATGCTTCTTATTTACCTCTATTAATCTCTGTGAGTCTCAAAAAAACCCACCTGTGTGTTCCTATTGGCCAGGTTCTAGTACATTTAGCTGCTTAGATTCCTATTTCAGACAAGAAATTGTAATCATGATGCTAAATATGGAACCATGTTTCTTACAAAGCTGGTTTAGAGGATTTTATTGCAGTTTATGTAGTTATTGTTATCATTGTTGATAACAATATTGTCTGAACAGCAAAAACAGAGGGGCATGGAGCAAAGTTTACAAGCACGTAGACCCTACAGTGGAAAACTATATTTCAGTTTGAAAATGACAGACATTCACTTAATCATTGTCCCTAGCTGATATTTAATTAAGGCGTATATGCAATTTGAATTAAATGCCTAGTCGATTTGAAGGTCATGTCAAATTGAGGTTTTTGTAGATAATGAACTAGTGAAATATATTTTAAAGCGATTGTAACTGGTGTGAATGATTAGAGAAGGAAAAAAGATGCATACTGAATCATTCATTCATATATAAATGTGTGTGTGTGTGTACATATATATGTTTGGACTCTTTCTGAGTTCCAGAGGAGTATAAGGGTACCAAAAAATATAGACCAAATAGTGTCCCGTATCACAAAATGTCATTTTGAGTAAAAGAAGTCCTTGGCACACAGGCAGCTTCCTGTCTACAACTTCTATGTGAATGCCAGGTAAGCTGTTAAAGCAAGTTAAATGTAGAGTGTCCAGCATAAAATCCTTGCTTTCCAGTGTTACTTATAGCCTGCTGTAAGGTCCTTAGTATCTCTATGGCTTACTTTTCACAAAAGCAATTATTTTAATGAAAACAGAAATCCTACTCAAGTTAGTCTTTATCAAGGACACCAGACCTGGCCTCTATGGGGAGAGTTTTGTACAGAGCAGAACAGCGCTTCCTGCGCACTCTTCTTAGTTCTTAATCTTTTCCACTCCCCACAGGAAATCCAGATCATGGTTTAGCAGGCTAAATATCATGTGAAACATTATCAGTGGAATTGCTACTAATCATGACATGCTGTAGTCTATTAAGTCTGAATTCTCTGGTTTCTTGGAGATCCTGGTTTGCTTCCTCCTTTCCTTGTGGTGATGGGATTTTCAAAGCTAGCTCTGTGTGTAATTTGGGTGGACACCATACTCTACTTTGGAATTGTGTTATCTGGCACATTAAGACACCTCATAAACTCGTTCAAAAGAGACTTTCACCTTTCTTCTGAGAAGATGAAAGTCCTTTTCTCTAGAAAAACAATTCTCTAGAAAAACAATCCCTGACCAGGAGGGTGGACTTAAGAGATTCTAGACCTTATTCCAATGCATATTAAATTCTGAAATATCTAGCGGGTAATGAAGAAAGATAGATATGGGAAAGAAATTAAAATGAAGCTTGCAACTAGCTGCTTAAAATTATGAGACCAAGTGAAAACTCAATGGCTGGTTACCCAGATGCTATTGCTCATCAAGGCTCCAGGCCAGTCAAGAGGAAGCATTATGGAATTTAGTTAATAAAAGTTATATATGATGTGTTACAAAACCCCTGTAATAAGCCTTTGCAGAACTGTTTCTTAGCAGTTCATTTGAAGTTGGATTCATATGTGATACCTTCCAAAAGTAATTCAGCACCACTGAAACCAGCATCACTAAACAATGTGTTCAAATATATGCACACGAAAGGGTAGATCTGGGCTTAATTTTAATATAAATTTACATGCATTCACAATTACCTAATTCCCAAATACTGTTGTTAGGTTTACTTGTGCTCTAAAAATAATAGAATACATATGCATTCAATCAAACAGGAGTCTGACACTTAGTTTCCAGTTGTAGCTGCAGTTTCTTGGAAGTCATGAATTGGCCAAAGTTCAGTAGAAAGGTTTGCAAGCCTTAGGACACCTCTCACTGAAACTGATATCCAATATAAAAAAAGGAAATCAGGTGAAGTTCTCTTTCCATTGAGGTATCCATGGAAACGTTTCCTCAGTACTTCAGCATGGTAAATTTTACTGGATTTACAGAGAATTAAGGATTTCTGAGTTTTCCTCTAGAATCTCAGGTTTTCATTGCAGAAGTGAATTTGCTTGAGTAGACTAGAAGAGGAGAAGAAGCTTAGTCCTGATTAGACAGGGTGGAAAGGAGATTATTGTTGAATCCTGGAGGCTCATTGTTGCCCAGAGGACTAGTGAACATGAGAAAGGTTTCTGTGATTATCTGAATGGGCTTTGGATCCTTTTTATTTTGGCCGAGTGATAAAGAAGAACATAGATTTCAGGGATGCAGGAGAAAGGTCAAAAACAAGGCTAATATTTCCTAAGTTTTGGGGTTCTTAGCAGATGGAGATGTGTTGCGGAGTGCGCTGATGGAAGTGCCACAACCTTCCTGAAAGTGTCTCCAAATAGGGAGCTGCTCCGGTGGGGCTGCTGCACCCTCGCTGGCAAGGTCAGAAGCTCCAAGACTTTGCGGCCGATCCCCTTCAGGCAAAGCTTCCCGGACAATCCCCTTCGGGAACCATCTGTCCCACAAGGGGTCAGGCTCTCATAGGAAGGGAGAGAGGCGCATCCCCCTCCAGCCACCGAAGCAGCCAGCATTAGCACACGCACAGACGGATGACAAAAGAGTCCAGGAGGGTCTCTGTGTGGTGTTCCACAAGAGGGTTTATTGCAGCCACAGCACAAAGCCTCCCACAGACGAAGGGACAATGACAATGCAGGACACAGGCTTTTATACAGGGGCAGAGAGAAGCTCAGGACCAATGGTTCAAGGGTACAGGGGCGGTACATAGGTGGGACTAGGGTGAGGGAATCAATAGGGATACTGCAAGGGAGGGACTAAGGAACAAGGGCCAGTGGGAGAGCGAGGAAGGGAGAACATTCTAGGGTATAGACATGTAAGGGATAAAGGGGCAGGGAGGACAACAAATCAATCAGGGAAACAGAACTGGGGTATATTAGCATAACACATCCTATGAGAAGCCTGTCACTCGAGCCTGGGGAAGGATCTCCACTCCCAGGGACAGCCCCCAGTGTGCCCCTATCCCATGGGCCACCACAGAGATGTCATGGGGTATTGCAAAGGTCTTTTCATGTGCTCTGTCCTAGACACAGGCCTCAAAAGAACAAATTGCTCTTTGCGCTTCTGCATTCAGCAGGAACAAGGATTTCAATGTGAGCATTCTGTGATACTGCTGGCTCTTCATCTGTCCGAGGAGCTGGCAGTGGCAGCTTACACAATTATTAGTTCATCACTGCATAATGAGGTCATGCCTGCAAATCACAAAGCTACCAGTTCCCTCGATACACAGGTCATGTTTCATGCCAGGTGCAGAATTACTGATATAGTTGCCTCATTCCAAAGGTTGTTCTATGATTCATTCACATGTAGTCACTAAGGAGTTTGCAGCCCATATTATCCTGAAACAGCTACCACAAATGTGGATTTTGTGTAGCACCCTGTATGTTATGTTTGCACTGAATAATGAATGAAACAATGGCACTGCTGTGCAGTCTTTCTTGTGGTTTTGAGTACTACTAAGTATACTGTGTCTGCAACTGAACCAAACATTTTCTTTATCAACCCTGAAAAGTCAATAGTTAGTCCACAATATAAAAATAAATGTTGGTAGGATGTCTTTTTGATAATTGTTGCTGCTGTTACAAGCTTCCTCATACCATTTTCTTCCTGCCCTTCCATGAGATTCCTCTAATAGAGTTTTCTGATCCTCGTGTTTCTCTCCATAAAGATTCACGGTCATGACAGTTATACAACTTATTGCAAGAAAAATTAAATTCATAGTCTTACAGAGTTCTTTTTTATTCTGCGTTATTTGAAGAATAATCAGGAAGTACCCGCAATGAGACTACTGAAATTATGAGACTGGGAAAGAGATGTTTATATTCAATAGAATTCCCCATTTCCCCAGTACATTATGCTGATCTTGCAGAGATTTTATTTCTAGGACACATAGGTAAATAATCTTACTATTGAGTGATGATACTCTCTGCAAAACTCTTTGTTTTCTCAGTGACTAAGACAACTGTAGACCTGTATCAGGGTTTTATTAAATAATTCTGAGTACAAATAATGAACATACGGTATCCTTGAACTGTGCTTCAATAACGAGTTAAGAACTAAAATCTAATAAAGATAGTAGAATCTGAGTAAGTTGGTTGTGAAGCAATATAAAATTCATATGGAGTCACTTTTGTATTACGGATTTGAACTTTGCAAGTTTTTTTAATGTCCTTAACTGCATCTTGCAATGGCAAATTCAGTTTAATAGACACCTGGCAAAATTAGATATTTGAATGCATAAGCTGAATTTGTGCACTTTTATGGGAAGAAGGAACTATTACAATTAAGCCAGTATAGGTTTTACATGTGCAATTAGCCACTGATTTCACATGCACATTTCTTTTCACAATGTATTTGGGAATCAGCAGATTAGATCCTTTTGTATGAGGTAAATTGAGCTTGCAAATATTATTTCTTTTGAAATGCAATAACAAACAAATAGCTCATTTATTTGCATAATGTTAATTGGTTATGTTAACCACATTCATGAATGCACATTTTATCTTTTCTACTTGTTCCTCTAATTCTTTATAGTAGTGTACAACTGTAGAGTACATAGTCCTAAACAAAGGATCTTATCACCCTGTCTTCTAATAAAACAATAAATAACACTGGGTCAGGCTTTAAAAATACCTTCGTAATGCTGCACCTCCAAGTCAGGCATCTAGTACAGGGAAAATTTTCAAAAATATTCAGCACCCAGTGGTTCCCACTGAGAATGGTGGGAGCTGGTGAGTACTAACCATTTTTGACACTCTAGCCTCTTGTTACTATCAATTGAATTTAAACTGTATTCACCAAAAAAAATCTCTTGTTTTCTGTTAAAAACATCTTCTTCCAAGAGATGCATTGTTCCAAGTATTACAGCTGTGAACCTGATTCTTTTCTGATTGAAGAAGTAACTAACTAGTATAACAGTTGGGCAGGAGGAGGTGAAATAACTATCGTATACCTAGCACAGAAAATGGAAAAAAACTGATTATTTCACCAGAAGCTGTTTCTTGTCCTGTTCTGCTTTTGCAGATTTTTGCTGGATCTGTTCTTAAATGAAGTTTTAATTGCACAAGTTCTACAGTAATTTTTATTTCCTCTTTTTTTACAGATATTCACCATTTAGCTCAGTGCATGTACATATACTTTTCAAAACCTTGCAACAATGCTGCCAGTTGGTGAAATTAGATATTTATCATGTACATCTTGCATTAGAAAACAGGGTCAGAAAACCTGGAGGATAAATATTTATATCTATTAAGAAAAAAGAAAAGTAATGACCATGAATCCCAATAATTTCCTACATTAGTCAGCCAATGTGTTTCAACTCTGAACAAGAACTGTCTTCTGCAATAAAAGAAATTAGTCTATTTACTATCCCTGGCTGGTTCCTTCACTGGAGCTGGCAGACATGAGTGTTGGAGAGATTTTCTTGGCTAACAAAAATGAAGAATGCCTTCAGGAAATAGTGATTCCAGCTTTCATGATCCAGTGATGTGAAAGTTTGTTACCTGTGTTTGAAATTCTGGCTTAAAATGACCCTTCTCCTTTATTCTGAAAATACGCAGATACATTTGAATTTGGCAAAAACTGTGCTGGAAAATTGGCATTTGTTGATTTTGTTTTCAACTAAGGCACCAAAACTCTGATTTTGTCCTGCTCCTTCCACTGGTTTCTGAGACTGATCCATAGTAATGTGGAGGAGCTTTTCTTGCAGCTTTTGGTTGATTTGTGTGTTTGATAAGATGACAGAAGCATGTCATTTCTGTACTTGCTGGTTTTTATCCTGTCATCAAATTCATTAAGAAAGCCCTGAAAAAGAGCTAAAGAAAAGGCATAAATATCCTGATTTACTAGAGGTGCCAGTAATTCTACTATATGAGAAATAAGAAATAATGTATAAAGCAAGAGTTTGAGATGAAAGAAACACAATTCTGTCCTCACATTGTGTAGCTACCTTTCAAAAGCTGAGAAAACTTTCTTTTCAAAACCATGGTTGAGATAATTTTTGCTTTTCCCTGTTGCACTCTACATTAAGTAATTGCTCAGTTTTATTAGTGTTATTCAGTACAAACTATCTTTTATTAGAAGAATAGTGTTGAATTTGAATTAAATCAAGGTCCCCAGAAAGTATACCTTGCTTTCATGAACAGTACTCCTTTCATGAAAGGACAACATACTCCTTTCAAAAATATAATTTCTTTTCAAGAAATTGAAATATGTGTAATTTGCAAAGTATAATTGCTCAGTTTAACCATGAACTAATTGAAAAGGAGGGGGGGGAAATGGATATTTTATCTTAAATTAGTTCATATTTTAGTGTTTTACCTCTAGATGGTCACTTTTGTGTTGTTTAACAGGTAAAAATCAAACAGAGGAGCAAAATGAACAGTGTTCAGAATGCTAAATTGAATGTGGCAGAAGCAGCTTTGAGTGTTTGGACTAAAAACAGCAATGGCAAAAGTATTGTAACAGAACTACTGATTATTTAGATAAGATTTGTGAATTCCGTTATTTTTGTTCCCACACGTACGAAAATCTTCAACTTTGATAATAAATGACAAAAGGAAGAACAGTAATCAAATCAGATAGTGAACAGCCTGTAATTTGGAAAATTATATCTTAAGTCAACTTAACATATCCAATTACCAATCAGCTTGCTTTTGTTACATTTGAGGAAATAAGACTTAATTTGATAATTAAACAAAAAAGTAACAAAAAATGTTAAGATTATTATTTACATGTGATGTATTTGCTAAAGGAAGCTTTACCTTTATGCAGTGGAAAAGAAAGTGTGTAATTTTCTACCTTTGTATCCAAAGGTACCTGCAGCTTTAGTAAAACTTAGTGTTATCTAGATTATAACACTATTCTTGAATTTTTCTCTGAACAGAAAGAGCCTGAAAAAC
>WEIT01029601.1:3214-19438 GCA_013389985.1 Dryoscopus gambensis | reverse complement strand
AGGAAAAATTCCAGCAAAGCATTTGGCTTTAATCCCAGTACAATGTTGCCATGCATTTAGTAAGTAATTATAAATCTCAACTGTCACATGCTCTAGGCACAAGGGTTGGAGGGGCTACCAAATAATCTCTTCTGAACTCCATCTGTGATCCCTTGGAAAAAAACATGTATTTTCCCAGGGGTGACAATCAAAACTTAGTCTACATGCAGCTATTCATAGCTCCTGCTTGGGTCTGGGTGTAACTCCCAGCCCAGGCATTGGGGGTCCTGCTGAGGGTTGGTTGCTCAGCATCACAGCTTCCTCCAATAGCAGCCTTACCAGGAGAAAAATGACTGATTTTAGTGTCATTGATGCTGAATGTTTATTTTCTGTAAAGAAGGAGCCATTTCTTTTAACCTAAGTCAGCTGAAAAACAGGAACCACTATTGCAGTTGGAAGTGCAATGAAGCTAGAATTCCTCACCTGCATCACAGAAAAGCACCTGTGCTTATAGAAAACTTCAAGCATATCTTTAATAACCAGGTTAAGATCATCTTAAAAGGAAGGTCACCACAGTTCTTATTGGACAGAGCAAATTACTTGAGTCCTTTTTTCTTTCAGCTATGATTTTGTGCACTGACCTTTGGAAAGAATGGTCAAATAGCCTTTAGCAGCAGTTGTAAAGCATAAGATCATTGCATGGACACTGATTTCATTAGGCAGCTCTGTATAAATTAGCATTACTTACTGGGGGATATGCGACTAATGGTACTGAAAAGAAGTGAGATCTGTTCATTCTCTGTGCTATGCCTAAAAGTGAAGCTTTCCTGCCCCTCTGCAGAGGCAGAGCTGCCCTTCTGTGCTCTGCTGCAGATGTGAGATGTTAGGACTCTGTGTGAGATGGTTTTTCCTAGCAGAGACCATGCAAATCATGTGAGGGAGAGATTAGTAGCCATGGGCTCTTATGAAGCTACTCAGATTGATCCCAAGTAAAGGCCTCATTCACTGTCAGATTTTGCACTCAAGCAAAAGGAACCTCAGGTCAGATTTGACTCTGCCTTGTGTTTGAGCTCCTTCCAAGTAAAGCAGAGCAAGAAACGGTGAAGTCTCTTGTAAACTCCTAGGAGCCTCCAACGTTTCCCCATCATAGGAGAAATCTACTTGAGGTTTGGTCCTTTAGCCTGTGTTTTCTTCTGTAGGAATATTAGGTTTAGTCATGGGAAGGGTTTTGATTCTGGCAAGTGCCGTTCTCATGATGGCCGCAATTATTGAAGCAGAAGGCTTCACATCCTAAATATCTTTAGAGCTTAGATTTATCTGATTTTTTTTCTAAGATCATTCCCCAGCTGGATCCCATCCACTAAGACTACCAGTGCTGTGCTGGCAAAAATGTCCTCTGCATAGCTGAGCTCCCACCATGTAAATATTGCTAAACCTTTAAACACCCTGAAACTGCCAGCAGTTTCAGATGGATTAGCATTCAGAGTCACTTTTAGTTTTTACGGACCAGTTTCCTAATCTCCCATGAGAACAGTTAGCTCTGTCTGAAACTCAGGGAAGGAGGAAGAGAATGAAGGACTAACAATAAGAATAAAATTAATCAGATAAGAGCTTAGGTAATGAATTATAAACAATCTGCCAGTTGTGGCAACTGTAGAATTGTTACTAAAATTATGGAAGAGGAAAAAAATGACACTTCTGGAACAAGCATTAAAAATTCACATATCAACTGCAACCCTGATACTTAAACTTGTCTAATTCCTTTAAGTGATCCTCTAAGTCTGTTCCCTTCTACATTTCAACAAAACAGTAGGAACTAGCAGATGAGAGAGTTGTATTCTGCTACATAGTCCCTTCCCTTGATTGCTTTTAAGAAGGTGATGGCTGTCAATCCCTGCAAACAAAGTTTGAAAAGTTCAGGTGTGTGTTTTGTTTTCAGCAGCATTGACTGGAAACATGCCCTGTATACCTTCTCCAGAGTCTTGAAGATCATCACTTGGAGCTTTGCTATCTGTACATGTAAAAAGGATATCTCAAAAGATAGCTTGACACATTTTTTGCTGCTAAAGGAGGGATAATTTATATTCTCTGCTTGAATTCCCCAACGTCAAACTTGATCGATAATTTAAAGTAATGTAATGGCAACAGAATGATCTTCCTTACATAGTTATGTTTGTTTTCAGAAGGAACTTAAAAATACTGGGTGTTGTACTTGCTCTTGCTCTTTCAATTCAATTTTGCTGTGATGGTGAGAGATGGACCAGGGTAGTCTCACACAAAAACTGGACAAGTACAAACTTCAGATTGTGATTATATGCCCAAGGGAGAAATGTCTCTTCCTCCCCCTTCTGTGGATGAAGAAGCAGGAGCAGATGGGGTTGAAATGAGGACGAAGGACAAAGTGAACTGAGTCCCAGTCTCTGCATTTAGGTGAGAGGGTGACCAGGGAGCCTGGGCTTGTTGCAGCCTTCAGCTGCTGCACATGCTACCTTCTCCTTACCTCAATATTCTGTAGCTTGGCTTGATCTAGAATGGGCTTTTGTCAGTGTCTCCTTGCATTTTCATGGGCTAGCTAAAGAAATGCAGCCCATATTATACTACTGTATGAAGGGAATTAAATCACTGTTCTTTAACTTATGTTTTATTTTGGATCTATTTGCAGATATCCATTTCATTCCTGTCTGAGATCCACAAAGTTGTCCAAAACTGTTAAGGTTCACTTCCACTTTGGGGAAAAAAGATCCATAGCTTGAGTTAGTTTAGTCCAAGGCTTATCATTGACTTTTCTACAATATGTTTGTTTCAGGTTCATTTTGAGAAATGAGTAATATTTCAGATTTCCCTTGAGAGGTAGGCTCACCACATACTATTAATCAGTGTTCATGCATTATTGCAGATCTGTCTTAGCAAAATCAATTAGTAGTTCTCTGTCATACTAGAACAGTCTCAAATATGGTTTCAGAGAGTCTGGTATTATCCTGCTGTCTCTACTTGTTTTCATAGACCCAGTGATGGAATAGAGTGCACTTGCTAATGCAGATAACATAAAGCTGAGGAGGGCTGCAGCACTTTAGAAAACATTGACAGAATACAAAGTGATTTTTGCAAAAAAGAAAATCAGTCTGGAATTAAAAAAGTATCATTCAGTAAACTCAGGTGCAAGATAGTCCTGCAAGTTACACAGGAATACTTCAGTTCAGACAGGACAGAGAACAACAGGCCAAGAGATATTCTCAGGAGCACAGTGGGTCACAAAGTGAATTTTAATCAATTGTGGCATATTATTGAAATTGAAAGTTCCCAAACTCTAATGTCACCATTAAGTGTATGAACAAGAATATGATCTATGACACTGAAAATAATCCTTCTATACATAAGATCTCATCTGGAATACTGATTCTTGTTTCAGACTTCATATTTCAAGAAGAGTAGGATACATTTGGTCTGAGAAGAGCAATGAGATTCAGAAGGCCAGAGATCTAAACAATACAACCCAATAACAGGAAACAAAAACTAAAGGAGAAAAAATGAAGGGAAAAAGAAATTAATCATCTCATATAAAAAATATCCCAAAAACATAATGTGGAATACAAAATCATCCTGCAAGGAATAAAGGATTTATCTGTCTGGGCATCTGGTGGATAGGACAGGAGGTAATTCATTAGTAACTAAGGGAAATTTTCTAACGGTAAAGGTAATGAAGGACTGGAGAAGTTTCCCGTAGGAAGCAGTTCTATCTTTTCTTTGAATTTCTTGAAGAACAGGTAAGACAAATGCCTGACAAGGCTGCTCTGATTCTGCTTTGGAGTCAAAGGATAAGTTAAGATGGCCTCTTGAGATGGCTGCCAGACCCCTCTTAGCTCTAATCTCTGGTCATTCTACCCTTCTATGTACCTGCAGCAGCATATCGGAAGGCAATTAAAACATTAAAAAACACATTTTGTATTTTTTCCTCCTAAACCAAGCAAATTAATGTTACCAATAAAAATGGTTTGCTCACAATACTCCCTTAGTGTGCTCTAATTACAACACTGAAATATTTGTGCTTCATATGGGAGCTCTGCTTACTTTTGAAATCCAGACTTGTGTCATCTGCTTTTTCACAGCTAAATCTGCAGGCAGCAGTAGGAACAAGACCAAGTCCAATCTTCTTGAGACCAACAGCAAAGGAAATGAGAGCTCAGGCATTAGTTATCTTGGCATAAATAAGTATATATCTTTCCCAGACTAGCAAAAGTAATTATGGATACATGATACGCCATCACAGCTATTAGTCTGCCTAGCCTTAGCTTGCCTTGCCCTTTACCAAGTGCACTGAGCACATTAGCCAAAACTCATCTTCCCTGACATTTCCCAGTGCAGCTCTAGCAGGTAATGCCCATGTTAAATCGGATTCTTCCACTGGAAATGTCTGCTGGGTGCCTGAATTACAGCAGTCACGGAGTATCCCCAAGCCTGCTTGCTGGGACTCCAGCCCCCGCAGAGACTCAGCCAGCCCAAGCTGTTTGGCAGCTGAAAGCAGGTTTTGTCATCTCAGTTATGCAGCAACTGCTTCCACGTTGGCAGGATACCACTCTGGCACACATGCACAGGGTTTTCCTGGTCATACTTGTAAAAGGCTCCTGGGAAGGTGCCCAGATAGAGTCAGGTTATTAATGCAGAGCACGGGATTAAAACAGCATGGATGTCAGAGTAGCCCTCCTGATGCTTGTACAATGAGGGACATCACCAGGCAGAGGCAAAGCCTCGTTTTCTCTGCCCCAACATGTGCCCTCTTCAAGGGGCAATTCCTGGCTCCTTGTCTGCTCTCACAGCAGCTTCCTGCTGTCTGGGTATCCTTGTGCACGAGCCTACACTTGGTCTCTCTTAGAGAACAACCTTCCCGGAGGAGCTGCAGTTACACTGCCCTCACTGAGTCACCTCAGAGCTGGTGTTAGTGGCCTTGTTGTCAAACTGGAAGAGGGAGAGGACGGTCCCACACGTGACTGAGCAATGACCGGTCCCAGTTCTGTGGTCAGCTCACAAGATCCTGCTCCTGGCTGACAAAGTGTCACCCTTTTCAATGCAGAGATTGTTTTGGCCTGTTTACTGGTAGCAGCAATAATCTTCCAGACAAAATGAAGCCAATACCTACAGTGCACTCGCAATAATGGTACTCCCAGCACCTAGTGCGGGACCCTATCCCAGGAGTCTTCCTGAATGTCTTACAGTTAGCTGCTTGCACATTTCCAGTAAATAAAACGCCTTCCCAGACTTAGCCTACAGTTTTACCCTGTATCCAGTACACTGTGTGCAAAGAAAAACAAATCAAAAGAGGATGCACCAATCTTTAAATCTGGACAGAAAAAGAGAAGAAATAAGAAGAGAATAAGGAGCTGTTAATTATTCCAGCACTTCTGGCAGCCAAAACCAGAGTAAATGTAGGGAGGGCATGCCTCAGAATTCTTCTCTTTTATATGGAAATGTGGAATGTGCTGTTAAGACTAGATTAACTGCTCTGAATTAATAAAATACAAAACCTGAACATTTATTCAAAATTCAGGCCAAACTTCAAGCTGCTTGGAGGTTGACAAACAAAAACAAAGCCTTATATTACCTCCCGCTTACATTATTTTTTGGTTTTGATCACAGAAATACTTCAGTGCCTGGTCTCTAAGTAAAACCCAGTAATGCTGGAATGCCTCCAGAAAATCTTCACATCCATTCAAATGTTGCACTCTTGGGAGATCCAGGTAAATGGGATAAGCTTGCAGATTCTTTCACCTTTCAGAATCTTTCTTGTCTTCAGTAATTTTTCATTTTCTGAATATTTCTGTACTTCAGCACAGAGAGCAAATGCTAGAGATGTGACATACATACTAACCACTAGTGAAACTAGGTTGAAGGACAACAGATTTATCAATTAAGTTGCAAGGGGCATTAAGAGAAGACTATTCCTTTTAGTCAGGGGTAGGAAGAAAGATTGCCCTTCCTTTCTGGACATCAGTGTTCTAATACGATATAAATGACTCTAGACCACAGTGAATTATCAGCCTATAGGTATTTTATTTATCTCTTTATTAGCCAGTGGTGTCTTTCTTGGTCTGAGAAGAGCAAAATAGGTTCACAGTATTTCCTTTTTCCAAAGAGTATTAATACAATGTCTTACAGGGTAAGCCATCAGGTTATCTACCACCCACTTACAAAGACTTCTTTTGTAACATCTTTTCCTTTTCTATATGCACTTTCTCATAGGAAAAGAAAGAAAACCTATCTTTAAAAGTCCCTGCCAGAACCAGCAGCAGGAGGAATGTATGTTTCTGCATATACATTGAGAGTGGGGGCACAGGATGTGAGAGAGCATATCCAAAGGAAAAAAATACAGAGAATTTTCTTTTTTATTTAAGTATAATGCTTCTATTATACTAATGTATGCATACCCCAACATGGACCATAGTAAAAGCTATGTTTTGGATAAGAAATTATCACGTTTACTAATTTTAGTCCTTTAAAAATTTTAATTCATGAGAGTTCTGAGATAAACTGAAAACCAAGGAAAGAGAACTTAATACAATGCCTTCTTTTTGAAATGAGACTGACAGTGTCTCACAAAAGTGAGATTTGTTACAGTAACTGGCTGTGGAGAAAAGTTTCTCTGCAGCATGAGAAAACTGAAGGATTATCCATTGAGTCACAACTGACCTTCAATACTTACGTTAAAAGATACCAGGATATAAAATACCAGATAACCATGTATTTGTCTTGTATGGCATAGAAGATGAATCTTCTATCTTTTGAGTGTTCAGGATTTTCAGCAATGAACAGCTTAGTCTCAGCTATTGTCACATCCTCCACCCTTTTCTTCGACCCCTCTGGATAACCTGGTACTTTTGTTAATGGCATGGGTCTTCCTGCATGGTGGCACCATAAACATGTCCATGAAGGTTGTGTGAATCAGCAACACTCTTATGCTGGCTACAATTAAAATACAAGAGTGACAGCAAATCTCAAAGACATTTCCAACAGCAACTATTCTGAGTATCTCCTTAGAGATCTGAGAGTCTTTGGGGACTATATAACTTTAATATTTTATTGTAGAAATGGAGAACAGTTTTTCCCCCATGGCAATGTGCGATAGCTGTTGGAGCTGGATTAGAACTCCAGTGTCTCCCCATCATTTCTATCTTTAACCCTAAAATCACCTAACTTTTATGAAAAAAAAAAAAACATTTCAGATGGACCAAATTAACAGTGACTGAAAATTACCAAACTGTTGGCTCTTGGTGCAGACCTTCTACTACTGTAGTTTTGTAAAACATCACTACAATTCTGATGACCAGAATAGGGAAGCCAGAGCTGAATGTTATGAAAATTGTGTTGCACCAGCAAGGGAGGCTGAATCACTCCAGAGGGAATGATAGTAAAGGAAGTAGAAAATACCGTAGGTAATAGATCATTATCTCTATCATAATGCCTAGTTTTTTCATCTTAATTTACAGAAAATTTTATAATATCCATAATAAAATGGGATAAGGGACGTGTGCAGATAGCTTGTTCTGAAGCATAGTGCTCCTTACAGGACAACAGAGTGAGGAACTGTGGCACTCCACTGGTAATAAAGGGGGAGTAATATATGTGCTGATGGCCCACCCTGACCTGGGACAGGTCTGAGGGACAGTGCATGTAAAACTGCAGGACATTATATGCAACAGCTGGAAGGTGCAGGCTTGGCAGAATTGATGACCAAAGTGAAAATTACCATGGCAGCCCTACCATAATTACTAATTAATTAAAAAATTATATAGTCAGAAAAAAAAAAAACCAGTGCTAGAGGGAGAAAAATAACCAGTGCTTCCTTTCTTCGGGGAGGGGATAATAGGAAGGACTTGCTGGTGAGCAAGTGGAGAAAAAGGGAATGTAAAGAGAAGCCATTGCAAAGATTGGGGCTGATATACTACTTTGTTCAGGATGTTCATCCCAAAGTTGACCAGAGAGTCTCCAGAGGGCAAAGACCCTCTTGTCAGTTCATTCCTTTCCCTATTTCACAGCTGCCTGTGCACTGGAATTCGAAGGTATTCTGAAAGCAAAGGTAGATGCTGTGTATTTTAAAGCCAAGAACATTGTACCAAAGAGGCTGAACTAAACTGATGAAGGGTTTGCCTGCCCTAAAAACACTGTGTAAAGTCACAAGCCTTTTAGAGCATGAAAGATGCCAGTAAATTGGAAAGGACTCAGAGAAAGGCAACAACAAATGATTAAGAGACAGATGGACTCATGAAAAAAAATATTAAAAGAACTGAATAGGAGGATAAAAAGAGGTCATGGCAGGCAAAGACTGTAAATAACAAGGATAAAATAAATTATTTAAGACTGTAAAAGGAAATATAATCCACTGTCACTGAATAATACTGAGCAGAGGAAAATTCAGTCAGCAAATCCATAAAAAAATGTTTCTTTTCTGGTCCAATAGGTTGAAGAATAGGCTCCCAAAGGACATGATGGATATTGTATGGCCTGAAGAAATTTAAACTTAGAATCACAAAAAATCAAGGAGAATAGATGTCAGTAGGGGTGGAAAATCAGACTCAAAATAGTAAGTGTATTATATGTGCTAAGACATTTCCCTATTTCTCATTTCCCTTTTTTACATCTTTATTGTGGTAACACATTGGGAAGATTGTTTATGTATGCTTTATTGTTATTATTATTTGGTATCTGTGTTGAGAAGAACTTCCTTAACCTGCTAGCTAAATATTTATCAAGAAATTGTGTTTCCCTCAGAAACATTTGTATTGTAATATTATTTCAAATCTTTTGAAGTCTAAGATTGATCACAAATATTTTGAAGTTCAACCTGAATATCTTAGAAAGGTTAATGATTCATTTTCCTTGATTAGATGATCACTTGCAATGAAAATACTAGCATGTAAGTATTTGAATTTCTGAATTTTGTAAAAATTTATGCATGTGGCTTTGAAATTTGCCTTTCAAGTTTGTGCCAGCTGCAAAATAATCAGGGGGTAACACCACGTGAATACACAAGAGGCCTGCAGTTAATCTTAACAGAAATAAACTGAATAAATGTATTTATTCACAAAAACTTTCTTGAAGTGTTTTCCTTGCTCTAATTTAATTATACAGCACTCTAGTTCCTGCTGAACAATAAAGATTGCTGCAATTTTTCAATAGACATACAATGAACCAGGATATTCAGCACTGACTGGGGGGCGGGGGGGTGGGTGGATCAGATCACGAAAACCTTTAAATTCTTGCCTTTTCAAGGCAGCAAAAATAAAATATTTTCCGAGAGCCACTTTCAGTTGTTTTCTGAGCAAAGGACAACTGTCTTTTGTTGTAACACAGTTGTTATGTGTTGTTATGTGTGGCCAAATGGGCTTGATCCCACCACCATACCCAAATATAATCATAATACCATAGAATGGTTTGGAAGGGACCTTAAAAATCATCTTGTTTCCAGCCCACCTACCATGGGAAAGGACAACTTCCTCTAGGCCAGGTTGTTCAAAGCCCCATCCAATCTGTTCTTGAACACTTCCAGGGATGGGGCATCCACAGCTTCCCTGGGCAACCTGTTCCAGTGCCTCACCACCCTCACAGCAAATAATTTCTTCCTCATAACTAGTGTAAACCTACTCTCAGTTTAAAGCCATTCCCCCTTGTCTTATCAATCCATGCCATTGTAAAAGTCTTTCTCCAGCTCTCTTGCAGCCCTATTTAGGCATTGGAAGGATGCCATAAGCTCTTCCTGGAGCCTCCTCTTCTCCAGACTGAACAACTCCCTCATCCTCTCTTCACAGGAGAAGTGCTGCAACTCTCTGATTAGCTTGGTGGTGTCCTCTGGACTTTCTCCAACAGGTCCATGTCCTTGTTATGTTGGAGACTCCAGAGCTGAATGTAGGACACGAATGAGGTCTCAGAAGAGCAGAGAGAGGGGGAGAATCCCCTCCCTCTCCCTGCTGGCCATGCTGCTTTTGATGCAGGCCAGGACAGGGGTGACTTTCTGGGCCGTGAGCACACATGGCTGGGTCGTGTTGAGCTTCTCATTCACCAGCATCCACAGGTCCTTCTCCATAGGGCTGTGTTCTTTCAGTGTGTTCTCTACTCAGCTTGTATTTGTGCCTAGGATTTCCCCAAGTCACATGCAGGATCTTGGCCTTGTTGAGCTTCATGAGGTTCACACAGGTCCACCTCTCAAGATTGTGAAGGCCCCTCTGCACAGCATCCCTTCCCCCCAGCATGCTGACTGAATGACACGGCTTGGTGTCAAACTTGCTGAGGGTGCACTCAACCCCATGGTCCATGTCACTAAGATGTTAAACAGCAACAGTTCCAGTACTGATCCCTGAGGAATGCCACTTATCACTGCTCTCCCATTCATCACGGCTCTCCACTTGGGCATCAAGCTGTTGACCACAAGTGTTTGAGTGTGATCTTCCTTATCCACCAAATGGTCCATCCATCAAATCCATGTCTGTCCACTTTAGAGAGAAGGATGTTTTGTGACAGTGTCAAATGTTTTGGATCATGTCAGTTGCTCTTCCTTTATCCACCATGTCGTGGTTTGATGCTGGTTTAAACACCAAACACATGAAATCCAATTATATGCATATGGGGAATATGGATTTATTGAGGAAAATATAAAGAAACTTAGGGGCAAAACAAGGTCCACACTTAAACAGCTGCAATATAGAGAAAAGTTTATTACCAACAGAATGAAAACTGAAAAAAAAGAAATTATAAGAAATCAGAGCAAACCTTTAAACACCTTTCTTTCCCAACACTTCCTCCTTTACCAAAAACCTTTCACAAGTGAAATCAAAACAAAAACATGGCATTTTGGTCAGAGCTACCCTTTTTTNCTCTGCTTCGAATCTCTAACAGCTTCTTACAACTTCTATGTGGCCTGGTGTGGGCTTCTCTGTAATAGTTTCTCACAACTTCTATGTGGCCTGGCGTGGGCCTTTCTTTAAAGTCACAGGCTGCACAAGAATTTCCCATCCCCAAGTTTTTTCCAAATGGATTAAAGTTCTTTCTACGGCTTTTCAAGAAGCATTTTTAAGCTCTGCACCAAAAGCACACCAGCCCTTTTTTCCTGTCGCCACCTAGCTGCAATCCCATGTGGTCTCGCCCCTTCCCTTCCGTTTCTGACCTTGGAGTCGCCATGTTCAGCTTCGTCCCATGTGACTTTACTTTTCTCTTCCTTCCTCGCTGACTTGAAAGAAAAGGTGTCTTTGTCGGCTGCGGTGTGTGGTGTTTCTTCGGTTCTGGTGAGAGCTGTGCTGGATGCATGCTGGATCCGTGCGAGGCCCTGGCGCCTTCAGATCATCTCAGCCATGAGGTCTCGGTTACACACTGTCTGCGGAGCTGGGACAGCCCTCTCCCCTGGGGAGGCCTTCAGCCACGCCCCAGCCCTTGAGGCCCGACACAAAGAGAAACACCCCGTGCTGCTTCTCTATAAATATGCGATTGCAGAGGCATTACCAGCCCTCTCATTGGGTTAGCAACTTATCTATCAACTAAGTTTCAACCTACCACACACCAACATTGTAAGGCCACCAAATTTGTAAGTTATGATTTGCCCTTGGTGAAGTTGTGTTGTCACCAATCACCTTCTTATTTTACCTATGTTTTATCTTAGGTTCCAGGAGGATCTACTCTACGATTTTGCCAGTCACAGAGGTGAGACTGACTCAATTTCTCAGGTCTTCCTTATTTCCCTTTTTTAAAAATGCACATCGTGTTTCCACTTTTCTAGTCAGTGGGAACTTCACTGGACAGATATCAAATAAGATGAATAGTGGCTTAGCCACTCCTTCCACCCATTGTCTCAGAACTCATGGATGCATTTCATCACGTCCCATTCAGATTCCCTAGATGGTCTCAAAACTGATCTTTACAGTAGGGAGCTCATTCTCATAGACTCTGCCTTCAAATTCTGTGATTTGGGTGGTGTGTCTGGGGCACTTGTCAGTGAATATTGAGGCAAAAAAAAATCATTGAGAACCTCTCCATGTCCTGTATAATCAGGTCTCCTGTTTCCATATAGAGAGGGCCCACTTTCCCCCTGGTCTTCATTTCATAACAGACATACCTATAGAAGCTTCTCTTGTTGCCCTTAACATCCTTGGTCAGATTAAATACTCTTAAGCATTTATATTCTTTTCCTATCTAGAGCAGATAGAATTTGATAGAACTTCTATTCTAATTCCTTCTAGATTTTCTACTCTATTACATAATTAGATATAATTATAAAATAACCATGATAGCTGTTCAAACCTTCTTCATGGGAAAGCCACTTGAGGAAAGTTTTCCTGAGAAAGCAGAACAAGGGTTTCACTGCAGAATTTATGCAAAATGTTTTGGAGGATAGTGGCAGGGGGTCATATCACACAGAACTGCTTCTCACTCTCATAAACCCAAAGATCCTTCCTGTAATTTCTTACCTGTGCCCCATAATTCAAAATAACCCAACTGCTTTCCTAAATAAGGGGTGTGCCTGCACTAGACAGCAACACACTCAACAGTAAAGGAAAAAAAGAAACAGGAGCAGTTTTCTGTAAGAACTTCAAATGTAAATTTATGCTGTCCCTACTACACCAGATAAAATGAGACAGACTGCCTGATCCTGGTCATTTAAACCAAAGATATTTTAAAATGTAACTTTAAAATCTTATTTGAAATAATAATTTTCTCAACTTTGGCCTGGATTCCATTGTTCCACTGTCACTTCTAAAGTTATTATATCCCCCATGGCCAAGTAGTTCCACTGTTCTGGGGTCATATGTTTCATTTTAAGTGTAAAAGTGTGAAGCGTATTACTAAGTGCAATATAAAAATTACTTGTCTGCATTAGCCTACCTGTTCCCTTAAATTACCCAGTTTAAAGTATATAACTTTCCACTTAGGCATCAAAAAAACACATTCTGTTCTCATTTGCCTTAAGATAAAGTCAGAAATATTCTGGCAACTTTAATATACCTACTACTGATTTCCAGCAGTGAAACTGAGGACAAAGTTTGGTCATTGAGATTCATCTACTGTTTGCATACAAAGGATCTACATCTCCATGATACTAAGGCAGAAAATAGTTTATAATATAAATAATAATAATAAATCAATATTGAGATATCTATAGCTAAATTTGAGATACAGATCTTTCAATAAGAGTACCTCAAACACTCTCAGACTTAGATGAAGTGCCTCCTCATCATTGCTGGGGAAGGTAAGCCTAAAGATATAAAACTGAAACTAAGTGGCCTGGTTTCATTTTCTATTTTTGGTGAATGTCCACAGTTTAGTCAGTGAGACATAGGATTACACATCATCTCTACAAATCAATCCAGAGTTCTTAAATCCCTAACTCATATTGTTTCATAATTTGGAATACATGTCTTGCCTGGAGATGTAGAAAGGATAAAAACCCCAAGCAAGGAAGTTGCATTTTGGGCATACTCTAATTAGTATGTAAACTGTTTTGTCGACAGAGCCTTGAGCATCACAGCCCACATTAGTCCAGGCCTGGATGTCCTCCATGCAGTCTAAATCAGTCCAGCTTTTTTAATGGTTTCAAGTATGGCTGATAACACAGGCAGGGCTGCACTGTGCTCAAGAACAACATTAGCTCATTTAGAGAAGACCAAAAACCTGTGCATAGCATCAGCTTGCTCAGTATCATCCATGAAGAGTGCCTTGTCTTGGAAAATGGGAAGCTGGGAGCTGAACTCAGCTGCCCTCAGTCATAGACCAATACTTTACGAGTGGACAGCTTAGTTATTTCCTTCTTTTATTCAGTCAATTATTTTGAACAGCTAGCTACTCTTTGCAAAGCTAGAAGTGGGAGTGGGTGATCTCAGCACTGCAAGGCTGAAACACTTGTGGCAGTGTGTTCTCTGTATGTGTGACTGTATGTGAAGGCAGGGAAATGAGAAATGTTTTCTGCAGGAGCTGTTTAATGGCCAAAGAAACATCATGTTCAGACAGCACAAAACCTCAATTGTTTCTCACTGTGCCATGATATTAGGGTAGGGAATGACTGACAAGGAAGAGAGCATCCAACTGAGCCATGAGCAGCACTCTCTGCATGAGTCTCACTAAATCTGGGCTTCCAAAGACTGAGCAGTACCCATGTCATTCCCTTCAATCACAACTGTGACAGCTCTTCCCTTCATTGATTACTGTTAATGATGGCTGAGCAAGCTGGAGGAAGAGAGTAGCTGAGTCAGAACAGGCAGAAGACTGACCTTGTTTGAAAGGGTAGTAGCAAAACTGGTGGTCACAGTGACGGCATCTGAAAAACAAGTATTTCCTTTAATAAGGCAAATATTATATCCAGGAAGAGGTCTCCACAACAGAAAATGCACATAAGGCTCTCAGGCCTCCTTCTATACCACCATAAACCTGAATTGTCCATCCCTTTCTTCTACCTGTGAACTAGCATGCATGTGCCTGCATTTGTTGCTAATTTTTTATAGGTAGCAGAAAGGATTCTCCGGATAGTCACATTCCCAGACCCTGTTAGATGATGAATTGATAGTTAGGGAGACCAGCATAGTCGTGTTAAAGCCCTCAGTACTGAGAGGTCAGATGGATGGATGGATGAGACCATTGTGAAAAAGCCATCTACTGTCTACTGTTCGTTGATCCTGAGCAGGATGTGTGAAACAACAGGGTTAACTTTTCTTCCCAGGCAGTAATGGATTAAGTTGCCTATCTAAAAGAGACACATCAGCATGCAGGTAAAGAAAAGTCTTTGGATTACTAACTTGTTTTAATCACTGAAAGAAGGATCTTTTTCATTCAAGAACTTCCATGGTCTATGGCCATCCTTGTTTCTCCGCATATCCAGGCATGTCTAGGGCTGTCTTGATCACTTCATTTTCAGGAAGTGATCCTGTGCCTTGTGATTTTAGTTGCCAATTCGTAGCCCTGTTACCTCTAAAAAGACCTGATTGGTTTTTGTACTGCAGTCAGGAATAGCAAGAGGAAACTGTCTCTACTCAGCAAAGGAAATATTTCGGTGGGATGACAGGAAAAGTGATACAGAATTATCAACACCTGCATCTGGACTGCAGTCATAAGTGAAACTCTGTTGTCTCCAGCTTGTCTGGGCTTTGTTTTTGCTGGTAACAGGGTAATTCCACATTTTACCGGCCTTATATGTTAAGCCCCTCCTTAATGTATTTCCTCATGGTTTGTCATTGATCCACAGAAGTTGGAACCATCTCTGCTGCACAAAGATGGAGATGGAGGTTTGAGGAAGGTGTCAATCAAGCTGGGAAGTTCAGCCTCATAGGGAGATCTGGATATCTTGGAAGTTCAGATGAAGTTCATTTATGTCTCCAAAATATAAGGATAAAACCATAAAAAATTACTATGCTTTGGAGGGGGGAAGAAGAAGCAGAGAGAAAATAATTTAAAAATCTCTTCCCTGTTAACATGATTTTAAAATAAACTTCAAAAATAGCACTTGCTTACAAGGAAGGAGTAAAAGAAGACCCATCTTTCTGTACCTTTCAGAGTTAATGGACTAAGAGAAGTGACAGGCAGACTATAGTTTAGAAAGCTGTATTTTATGTGATATTTTATTTAAAAATTTTTTGAGTGTCAAATATCTATCTATAGAATGCCCTCTTGTATAAGGGCATGCCTGTCTGCCAGATAAAGCAGCATGAAGTACAGAGAAAAATGCTTTGAAGCCTCTTAGGAGAAAACAGTTCTACCTTAATGAAGTCCATTATGGGCCTCAGCTTTCAGTATGAGAAGGCACTTTCAAAACATGTCTAGCAATGAAAATGAGACTCTCTCATGAAGTGTAAAAGTTGTGACAGGCCAGCCACAGATGGAAATGACAAGGTTTTGCCTGCCACAGACAGCTCAGAAAACATTCCAAAGTGTACTGGAGCCACAAGGAGTTACTGGATTTCAATCAGGGCTCAGTGAAATCAATTGCAACTGGAAATGCATTAGCACTGTCTATTTTCAACAAGGTGAGAAATACATGAGAATGCTTTTCTCTTGGCATTATCCCTTCAAATGTATGGCATGAAGCTACCTGACTGAGGCTGGAAAACTATTTTTATAGTCAGGATGGAGGTGTAAGACTTAGGAATACAGGTTGGCTTTCCAGCTGTACGCTGCCCAATTCCTGCTTGAGCTTTTGTACATTTTTTTTTGTATGCTTCAGATCCTCCTCTGAAAAGTAAAACCAATATTTTTCTATTTATTTATGTGCTTGTTCCTGTATAG
>WEIT01029489.1:3223-19854 GCA_013389985.1 Dryoscopus gambensis | reverse complement strand
AGTGTGTGTTTGTGTGTGGAGGGGAAACAAAGTTCAAGCTCATTTTTTTCCTTTTTAAGGTGCATTATTAAAATTTGAATGGACAAAACTAATTCAGTAAGAGGTTATTCAAAAGGTAATATACTTTCCATATTAAAGTGAGAGACTGATAATGCATCTTTTAGAGAGGATTGATTATTTATTGATAACTCAGCTTAGTGACTTCAGATTAGTACTTGNACTTCAGATTAGTACTTGCTTGTTCTTCTGTTGTTGCACTTCACAGGATACTGTAGTTTGTTTTCCCTCTGGCAAACTGCTAAAGTACAAGCCATTTTTGGCTTGAGAAACCAATGAAACAATCATCAAATAGGAGTTCATGAGAAGGTAAGCTACTTACTGGCACACATTGCAAATTATGTTTGCCTTCTCAATCCCTATTTTGAATGCTGTGGATTTATTTAATATGCACGTTTGGAAGGATTTTACTTAGCATAGTGTTTTTGCATTCAAGTAGTAGATTAACTGGAAAATGAGTCATTAAACATTATTAGCATTTAATTTCTGCTAGGTAGAGACAAGCTTGAAATAACATGGTACTTCCCATGACAGTAAAAAAGAACCAAAGGAAGGATGATCTGCTGGGTTGTGTTTAGTATGGGGAATGGCAGTCTGGCTCTTTGGTACACATTTAAGTAGCTTCCAATGAACTTTTGTCCTGATCTGTTCTATATTATTCCTTATGAAGCCCTTTTTATACTCTGGGTCATAAGATAAAGGAAACCTGCAGAACTGAATAAGTATTAACAAAATTTATAATGTTTAGGACCAGTTAAATTGATTGCTTTGGCTTTGGCAATTGAAGACAACAACCTAAGTAAATACTCTCTTTTACAGTCATTAGTTTTTTGTGCTGGGTAATCTTTTATCATTAATTTCCATGCTGCTTTTGGTTTTTAATGCACTTCTATTTTTCCTTTTTTTTTTTAACATTTTGATAAAGTAGAGTTGGTAAATTTATAATTAAATTTATTTTTGGAAAATGATATCACATTTGGGGCTGTCTTAAGAATACCGTATATCCTTGCCAGTATGATAAGTGCACAGACATGGAATTCCAGTGGGAAAAAATTTAGTATTTTCACTTCATACTTCCTGTCAGTATAAACTTCTGAATGTAATATATCAAATGTACCTTTCAGGTATAAAGAAAAATTGCTTAAGAAATAACTGTATGTAATTATATAGACCAAAAATTTCCATATATTTTTCATAGTGATTTATTATTTAAGTATTATTGCCATGCCTGGTCTCATTCTTTCCATTCATTTGATATTGCCAGGTGATAAGAACTTGGGAAACAAATTATTATAATTGTATGCAGAGACTAGATTGCATATAATCCACAGGAGCTGATACTTTCTGGCTCTAACGCGATTTGGCTGAATATTATGAAATATTCATTGCTGGAGAACTCAAGAGTCAGCATCTGATTAGAAGGACTCCAGCCTGAAAATATATTAAAAGCCGTTGAGTGTTTGATTTGTTAGCACTTAGCAGGTCAAAGACGTTCAGGGGTCACTGCACTAGCACAGATAAAGACATCAGAGTAACCAGGGGGCTTGCATAAATTATTATTTCTACAGTAGCCCTGCTGGAGGATTAATAGATTGGCTTTATGGAGTTTATTTAACAGCGTTTAGGGCAGTCAGATGACTGAACTTTTTCCACTGATCATTTAGGGGGTTGTTTGGTGGTGGGTTTGTTTCTTTTTTTGGTACAAGTGTTCTCCCAAGTTAGAATGAATGAAAGGGATGTTTTGTTCTGTAAATCCTATTATGAACCTTGCCCTTTCCGCTTTCTCCATTTGGAAGCATTTTATGACATTTAATGAGCTTGAGCACTGGATGGAAGGAGATTTAGATTTCTTGTACACTTGCTGCTGGGTTTGCAACAGCAAAGCGGGCAAAAAGGAAAGTATGTGATAAAGAATTAGAGGCTTTGCCACATGTCTTGACCAGGTTTCCTCATAGCCTATGAAGTGCATGTGGCTTTAGAGCTTCCTGTCTGGAAGCAGTGGCAAAAATTTAAGTGTTTGTTTTATCCTAGTTGCACTCAATCACTCAGTTACACGAGTAAAGTTATGAGCAAGGGGTTAAATCCTTCATATATTCAGTGGTATTAGAAAAAGCAAGCTGTGCGTGCTTCTTTTTTTTTGAGTATTTTTTTTAACGTCCTTCTGTCTATCTTTCCCAAAAGCAAAGACCCTCTATTCAGAACAGCAGAAATAGCCTGATGTTATTTGTATGAAATGCCAAATTAAAGAGGGAGACAAGCTATTAATAGGCTGGAACTGTTTACTGGTATTTATGGGCTCTCAGATGCCATTTGTTATAGCAGAGCAATCACAGCTGAAAGATACGTGCAGGATGTACAGGGTGTAGCATGATGTTATGCCAGTTCAGCTTCTGCACGTCTGGCAGAAAAACTGCAATGGTCTGTTGCCAAAATGTTAACAAGGGCCTATGTGTATCATTTCCACTGAAATATTTTCTGAATCATCAGTGATCCATGTGGCAGGCGCTGATTTCAGAATGCTTTGTTCATGCAAAATCCACTAAATCACAGTCTGAATTCCAAAGTCATACACTCCATCATGCCTCACTGCTCTTTCATCATCTCAGCAAATGTAAATATTGCAGCATTTCTCTCCAACCAGTTCCTGGATAAAAGAGGAGTCCTCCAGGCGGTCATGGAGTAAGTCTGCAAATATCTGTGCATATCCGTGATGGTGTGTGATTTGACTTGTGATATTTTGTGTAATAAAATACAACTTTTGTGGGATAAATGGTATTTACTCGTCTTGAACCTTAGAGCTTGGTAGGTCTTGCCTGGAGACAGAGGCCCACTTCCTGCTGGTAGACCAGGGTGCTTTTGTAGCAATTCCATTTTACTTTTGTGCAATATAAAAACACCTTTAGGTTCAGATATTTACATCATTAAAAAACACTCTTGCGCAACATTATAATATTAAGAAATATATTTTTACAGAAAGTAATTACCAGTAATTAAAGACACAGCCTAATACTTTGTAGGCACCTGTGGTGCTTTGCACACAAAATTGGTACATATTATGGCGAAGTCCACCCTGATGCGTCCTGCAGTGGAGACGTTGTGGAAGACTGGCTGGAGGATCAGAGGGTTTTGACCACTTTCAGTTTTTTTATTTCTTTTCAACCCCAAAAGAGTGGTATCCCAGTGGGTGAAAGTTTTGCCTCATTAATCCTTGGTGGAGTTCCACAAATGAGTTGTACAACTGAGACAGCCTTCTACCTTCTAGGAAGGAAACATTATCTTGAGTGTTAAGCAAAATATTCACACTCCCATTCCTCTTACGATGTTGTGCCTTCCATCTCTCTTGCTCTCTCTTGCTGTCTCATATGCATATGAAAGAAAAGTGCGTTTTCAACTGTCATTTGCTTCCTGAAGTATTTTTTTGCCTGGTTTATTTTTTGCAAGTACGCTTGCTGTACTCTGCTGCTGCTGCAATGACAACGTATTAACTCAGAGATGATGAACTGCAGGGCGGCTCTTTGGCAGTTGTTGCTGGTTCTGAACTTGAGTGCATTTTCTAGTTGGGGTGTCCTTTGATGCTTCACAAGTCCTATCCTTTCTGAACTGACAGATAGAGCGAATAAATTGTTACATTTTAATTAGAGATAAGAGCAGTGCTCAAGTCCTTTTGGGCAATAGCCATGACACACTTTAATCAAAGTGCTACAACTTTCACTTAGCAGTCTCCTCAAATCAGTCCAAGCACTTGCTCTTCTACACATGAAAAATGTAAGCCTTACAGCTCAATTGCTATTACTCCAAGCTGCAAGGTCTAAAAAATGAAAATTTATTACTCTCATGTAGGAGAATGCTCAAATATCCGAGCTATTTCCTACTATGTTTGATTTGATTTGGATTGGTTTTAAAATTTTACAGATTAATTACATTAGTGTGCTTTTTAGGAGGGAAGAGACATTACTTGTAATTTATCTGTGATTGTCTCACAGCCAAAGAAAAAAATTAGTATTCAGTCTTTAATCAAGAACAGATAGCACTTCTGCACTCTTCTACCCCTGTTCTGTCCCCTTTCTCCTGGGAGAAAACAGGCGCTCTTGTTGTTCTGTGGTTTCTTTCCAAGTCTGTTTCCTCATTTCTAAGACATGTACTGTCATTTTCTCTGCATCTTGTTAGTGGCCATCCCATTTCCATGGCAAGATTTACTTTCCCTCTTAGTTCCTTGTGTTCCAATGAACCACTCTCCATTTTGCCTCTCCATTTTTACTGTTTAAATCTTTTCCCCACAGTCTACAAACCCTTTATTTAAAAACATAAAAAATAATAAAAACCACTACTGTTAATGTGTTCACAATGAGGACTTTGATTACTCCTTCTTTTGAATATAATTTGTGCTATATGATTATTTATATATTATATATAATTTAAATTATATTTTTTTTTATTTTAATGCTTTACAAAATCATCTTAAATACATAAAAGCCCGTAAGTACCTTAGGCTAGTGCTGCTACACAGTTTTTAATGAAATTAAAATTTCTGTATCTGTTTATTTCAGAAGTATGAAGCAAAGAGTATAATACCTTTGCTAAACAATGCAGTTTCTATCTTCTTATCTAGGTGAGTTGTACAGATAATTATGAGAGATGGTCAGACTCGTTTTGATGAAATGAGCATTGTTTCAGCAAAATGTTTCTCTTGAAATGTTTCTCTTGCCTTTCAGTGTTTGCTTTAAGTGGTTATTCCAGTATGGTTATGTTCACCTGTCTGCACCATAGTGTTTCACAGGGCTGATTTTCAGCTGAGGTATAAAAGAGTTCAGAAGAAAGAGCATATCCAAATTCACTTTTGTTTCTGCTTTTTCTTTTTACTTACTAGCAAAACAGCACTCAAAACTTCAAAGGAGTTTGGTTGGATTTTAAGTATTACATTTTTAAATATATTTTTAAATTTTGATGGTTCTCTATGAATGCTGATTTTTTGTTAATTTAAACAGAAGGTTTATTTTGATAACATGGTATCGCTGATGTCTTATGAATGTTGTAATATAGATTGTACCCAAATCATAATTCAAATTAGTTTATCCTATATAAAGAAGATAATATATGTAACTTCATATCAGTTAGTGCACAATGAGCTACCATGTTGGTCTTGGTAAGAACAGTGTAGTTGCTTAACATGTGGCTCAATGAGATCAAGAGTCCTTGGCTATCACTGGAGAGTACCCGGATGAAAAAAGAGCCTGCCTATAAATAAAAAAGGGGTGAACTTTGTTTTTCAAGGGCTGGCTGTGAGCTGATTTCCTCCCAGGTGGGCAGAGAAGGCTGCCATAGCCCTCCGGGCCAGCTGCTGGCACTGCTCTGTCCTCTGACCAGCAACTCACCTTTCCAGGTTGAGAAATGGCAACACATATTGGATTCTTTAATTGGTTTTCTTGTTTATACTTACAAGATGTGCTCCAGCCTGTAAATTTTTGCCTTCATTAAACCACTGATCGTCACTTCTGTATGTAGCCAAAATCTGACATGGTCTCCATGTCTACAGTCTCACCACATCAAACCACAAAAAGGGGTAATAGACCTTTTAAATGTTTTAAACCAAGAAAACACTACAAATAGTTTACTGATTTTACTTTACTTTGCTTTAAAAAACTGGAACAACTCCATTATAATTTAATTATATTTTGGAGTTTTAAGTACATACTACAAACTTTAAATACAGATCATGACTTTTTTTCTACAGGAATTAAAAAGCAGCACTGGAACACGTTTCTCATGCGTAAATTTTTACAGGACTGGAGTCTAGAAATATATACTAATGATGACAGTGATAAATGCTTTTGAAATTGCAGGCAAGTTATGAAACAACTGCAGGTCTACATGATTAAAATTCATTGCTGATTGAAATTAATGGTAGTTTTATTATCTCTAGTGAGAGCACATGGTTTATTTATTTAGATGATGATAAACTTCTGGATGTAAATGAGTGAATAGAAAATGCTCATTTCCAGGCTTTCATCAAATAGCTGCAGTCACTGTCAGAGAATTGTTGAAAGGAGGGCAAATAGAATGACTTATAAGACATTTAAATATTTGTATTTTCCAGGCTTGAAGTCAGAGACCTGAGCCATAGTATTGCTATTCATTTTAGTGACTTTTGGATCACTTGTAGATACATTCTTCTCTCAGAATTTTTTTCCCTTGAAAACATATATAGGTTGTTCTGTTGTTAGTATGCTAAAAATATTTACTATATCATTTACAGTTTTAATGATACTTTAAAAATATTCATCACACAATAAAAATAAATGTAACAGCTTAAAAAAAAGGGAACATTCAGGGTGGTAATCACTCTGATTTAATTGGACAAATATATTTTGAGAGGAAAAGAGTGTTTCGATAAACGGTTTTTTCAACCTTCCATAAAACATACTACACCACTTACCTTAAATATAAATATGGCATAGTTCTAAATAAGAGCCTGAAATGGCTTCAAGGGTGGCTGCAAATTGGTAGAAAACATTTAAAGGTTGGACTGCCTACTAAAGTGTCTCCTTTGCCAGCTTCTTGCACCAGATTAAAATACAATACTGATTTGCAGAAAGGCCATTTGAACCATAGCAATAGGCTTTAGGATCATGTTATTAACGCAGAACATTTGTGAGTAAGTTGTAATATTTATAAGAAATTCTTAGTTACGAAAGAAATAGACCTGTTTAATGTTACAGGTTTTTGTGAAGAACTTACTTGGGGGAAAAAAAAATTAGTTACAGATGTTAACCAATAAGCTTCTCATGCATTTAGTTTTTTATATGGCTTTCTTTTGCAGATGACTTTTTTAAATGTATGGTATTTCAGATGGATTCTGTGCTGCCTGGAAATGAGGCTGGGGCACTTAGAATGTCTCAGTATTTTAGACTTTTCACAGGAGGAAAAAAGTAAATTAAGATTACTTAATGAAGAAGTTGTTCTGACTGTAGTTCTACCTTTTCCCTAGCGTCTGATTGACACTTTTTATTTTTCTGCCCTTCATGCACATATTTGGAGTGTGGTTGTAAGGTCTGTGACAGATTGGCTTATCCCATTAGAGTTAGCAGATTTTGTATGAACGCAAGCAAAAATCTGATAAAGTCAGTGCCTGTCGCACCTTTAGCATTGACTTTAGTTCTTCATTAGTTTGTTGAACTTCAGTCTATATCGTTACAGAGACTTATTTTAATGAATTATTCTAGAAAAGAAACATTGGGATCATCCACTTGGAGAGGGATCTGCTTGGTCCTACTAAAAAGTGTAACTTCATAGGAAGAGCTTCAAACCATGGTAGACCAAAGTCTTGAGGCCGTAACCTCATGCAAAGCCCAGTGTCCTTGTGGTACCAATTGTTAAGTTTGGCATCTAGCACTGATCAGATCCTTCTTCAGCCCACCACAGATTTGGGTTTAGCCAGTATTAGTCTTTTGACACTGAGGGTGAGATGAGAAGGAGCTTTCAACTTCTTTCCCATGGCAAAGCCTCCTGAGAACTAAAGAAGGAAGACAAAGTTCTGTCTCTGCTATACATCTCCATCTCCCAGTACATGACTTTTTTGCCTCCGGTTTCAAGTTTTTGGTCATGGTTTCCCAGAATAACTCCAGATTTGAGGTCATATTTCTCCACAAATAATGGGATTTCCTGACTTTCCTAATGTTTGGATTTATTTTCAGGCATTTGACTCAGCAGTGGTGTGGCATTGGTTTAATTAGGAACAGTTTTGCTGCTGCCCACAAGATGCTGTAAAAGCAATAGCAAAACTTAAGGATGTGTCTTAACTTTATAGAAAAAGTTCTGGCAAACTATGTGCTGTAGCGGATGGTAATATGCAGCTTTAATTATTATCATGCTCGTATTTACCAAAAGGTAAAGCAGTACAAATATTTAAAAACAATTACTTAAATTGTACTGGTGATATCTGAGAGCTGAATCTACAAAATTTCACCAGAGTTTTTGTTCTTAACCCATATAAATATTTCCAAAAAAGCTCTGTCAAGTTGGTGGTCGCCCCTGCTTTTATTAGCTACTTTTTTATTATTGTGGGGACTGACAACTGTTGAGCATCTAATTTTGAGTTTATGTCTACAATTGCTTGGGAAATGCAAACTAAATGCTGCTGTGCTGTCTGAAAAGTTTGGTGCCTGGGGTTATCTCCTTTATGTGAAATAGGTCCTAAAGCATGACATCTTTATCAATAATGACCCTCATTTTAGAATGATAATAGCTGTAAAAGCCAATTTTCATTGATACGCTATAATGCTTGCTCAGGAAGACTAAGATGTAGGAGAGATGAGTTTGAGTCTCCTGTGAATCCCAAAGGTTTATTGAAAGTCTAACACTTCTAGAGCAAATGCTCCAATTGCAAAGGCCTTATTTAAGAGAAATAGCTGTATGTTTTAAGTAGAAAAGTATAAAACCATTAAAAAAACCCCCTCTGTGTTCTAGTTTACAAACTGTCAAGTAGAGCAGTGCTTTTGTTCTTAATATAAATGGTATGAGCTCTTGTCTTTTTGCTGATAGTGCCTCATGTAATATGTAATTCTGATCTAAATTCCAGTAAATGTGTAATTAATAGGATCATTTTCCTAAAACTACCTGATGCTAATTGCTGAATTCTATCTTATAATTGAGTAAATTAAGTGGCATAATTTTAAACTAGTTCTTTCCATTATTTCATCTAAGTTTCACAGGTAGTTTTACCAAATTGTCTGAAGTTAGGATTTTTCTGGCATGTTTGACACTCCAACAAATCAATTTCACTGTCATATACAATAACCTCATTGTTTTCAGTTATTTTAAGATTAGGAAAGTTAGCTGCTTTATTTTTGACATTTAAACTGTTGTTGCAAATAAGTGATTTAATAATAATATATTACATTAATATAAATAGATCTAATTAAGTATTGATAAAATAAAAGAGTATTTCTTACTATTTTATTTTATTTACCAATTCTTACACTGAAGTTGTGGGGATTTTGTTTTGGTTCTAAATTCTAAGTACTCTTACTGTAGTTGTGTTAGTAAACTGTTGGATGTATCCCAAGTGTGAGTTCTGAAGGAGGTAATGTAATTGTCTTGAAGCATTCCTAACTGAAAATACCACATTTAATGTTCAGTAGCCAAATGGAATTACCTGCTGCTGCCACCCTTGATTTACAAGGAATATAAAATCCATGTCAGAGTTATTTTTGGTAAGGCAGAATGGTAATTTTTTTCAAACCTATTCAGCCACTGCACATTTAAGGAATAGTATTTTAATGTCAGATGTTCAAAGGAATTTTTAAGGTTATGACATGTTAGTATTCTGGCCCTCTGAATTCAAATACTTTTTCTGATATTTATTCTTCAGATGAGATTTGAAGCTGTGCCTGGATGTACAGCACAATGTATGAGATTGAAAAAGGGTTTGGGTTTTTGCAGCTCTTTTTTTTTTTTTATTTTCATTAATATCTGCTACCGTAATATTGTTCTGTGATGGGATCAGTGGCTGGCCAGGAGTACAAGTGGTGAGAACCGAGTGGGACCCCTACTGAAAATTTCGGTAGAGCAGCAGTCTTCCGTAAGACTTAAGAGCTGTTGGGTGTGACCTGCACTTTGCAGGATGGTCTTTTGCCAGGTTTTTATTTCTGAACTCTAACCCCAGGGGAGTTAGAACATGAGCAATGTGAACTGCACATGGATCCTATGGGAAATTGAACTTCGGCAGACTTCCCCAGGTTTCTCCCTGTCAGAGCCAGATGCTCTCTTCTCTGTAGGACCTGCCTAGCTCTTCTGTGATGCTCTCTTCCTTCTGGCTGGTGCTTCGTGACCTCTGCTTAGGTATTGGCACGGTTTGTTGGAGATAACAACTGAAATAAACAATGTTGTACTTCTCTACAGACTGCTAGATGGGATAAATCCCCTTCTGTGGATGCTTTGTCTTCCGCAGTGAACTACCACCAGTGTTGCCATATTGATACAGGAAGCTTCTGAAGTAAGAGAGTCCAAAATACGGGGTCCAGTGGCGAGCTTAGAAAGAAATTCTAGGCCCACGGTAGCCAATTGTTGACTTAATTACATCCAGAATCCTACTGTAAATGAATTAATATTTATTTCCTATGTCCACTTTACTCAGGAAGGTTGTGTGTGGTTTTTTTCCCTGACTAACTCTTAAAATTGGAGGTTGTGTATGAAAGCTCTGAAATCCATTTTCCAAATATAGGCTGATTAAAACCAGCAACACAAAAATGAATCACTTCCTACAATGCTAGAACAAAAGCTTCAAGAATTTGCACCTGCATTTGAAAGCATATAATAATTATCACTAACTTCTTTGTGAACTTAATTTCTTTAGCATCTGCAGTAAAATGGACAAAATCCTTTTGTAGACACAAAGATTCTGCTTTTAAAAAAAGTATGTAATTTAGTAACAGAAAAGGGGAAAAAAGGCTAATTTATGTTTATTTTAAAGCTTGCTTTATGGAGGGGAAAAAACCATGATTGGATTCATTTCAGACAAGACAGATTACAGGATATTCAAACAAAACAGTTTAAGATTGATGTGTGTGATACATAATTAAACATATCAGGTTTGTTTGTGTTAGAGCAGTACTTTATGCCATACCTGTTGCTTGGTGGTTCTTAAATGAGATTTACTGTGGAGAGGGACTTTTCATTTGTTTACTGTGCTAATTAATCATCATGAAGCAAGAGTGATGATTCTGTACAATTCCATTATCTGTCCTGTGACGTAAAGCAACGATGATCGTATTACAGTTAACAAGCAAATTGCAAGTAAATAGTTTTGGAGCCTTGACCGGCTCAATGTGTGCTTTCCTGCATCCTGACTCACAGCTCTTAGTTCCCATTGATTTCCAGCTGCCCGTGTGGTTTAGCTAACTCAATAGAACCATAACTGCTTTGATACAAATGGTCATTTGCTTTCAGCTTTTCCACCACTGGGAAAGAGAGAATTTCTGAATAAGTTCTTGAAGGTAACCTTTTCTCATAGCCACTGATGAGTTTATGAAAAACAACAACAAAAAAAGGGCATTTAAAATTAATTAGGGGTAATTTAAGATACAATAAAATGTTGTTAGTTTGGCTGATGGCAGAGGCATCTTCAGCTTCCTAAGTATTACGTGATAGATGACTGAAGAAAGAAAATACAGTTTTCTGATAGATCTGATGCAATGTCATCATATCATCCTTCAAGTACTGCTGTTGAATTTCAGTCCTCAAGTTTTCCTAGAATTTTGGCTAGATAGTATTGTTCTAGAAAAACTTCCATACAAAAATAATTTTTAATCTCCTTTAAAAGAATATTTTTTGTGTTAAAAAAGGATGCCACATTTGAAATACCATCTCCTTCATAAAGTTGTCTACCATACAGTATGAAATAATTCTAGCAGTATTATGTTTTTGAAGACAATGTTTATTTCTTTAAAGGCACTTTGCTCCTGACTGTTGTGGGTTAATCCCAGCAGGCACCCAGCCACTTGTTCATTCCCGTCAGAGGGATGGGGGAGAGATTTGGAAGGGTAAAAGTGAGAAAACTTGTGGGTTGAGATAAAGGCAATTTAATAAGTAAAGCAGAAAGTGCGTGGGCAAGTGAAGCAAAACGAGGAATTCATTCCCCACTTCCCATGGCTGGGCCGGTGTTCAGCCATCCCCAGGAGAGCAGGGCTCTGTCACACATCACAGTGACTTGGGAAGGCAAACTGCATCGTTCCCAATGTCCTGGTGTTCCTCCTTCTTCCCCTGGCTTTCTGTCCAATGCCATATGGTCTGGGATATCCCTGGGCTCAGGTGGGGTCACCTGTCCCCTCCCACCAGCACCCCCAGCCCGCTCTTTGGTGGGGCAGGGGAGGAGCAGAAAGCGCCTTGGGGCTATGTGAGTGCAGCTCAGCTGGAATGTCCCCATGTTATCAACACTCTTTGGGCCACAAATCCAAAACACAGCCTGGTACTGGCTGCAGTGAGGAAAGTGAACTCTGTCCTAGCCAAAACCACTGACCAAGAACACAGCATTACAGAAAGCAAATTCCCAGAGATGCTCTGTTCATTTTTAAACTCCTAAATTGAACTGGTATCATCATCATTATCATTTTTACTTTATGTTCAGTGGCTTGCTTTGCCCTCAGTTGGGAACTGAAACCTTTTTTTAAACCAAGCCTGAAAATTTGAATTTGATTTTCTGGCTTCCTACTTTCCTCTATGCTTTAACAAAGTTGTTTTCAGTTCCAGAATCTAGATAAATTCAATTTAAATAGGCCTGGATACTTTAACAACAGCCATAACCGTGATGCCATTTTGTTTTAAAACAGGTGGCTGTTTGTAGGTAAATTCCGAATTAGCAGTGTTGTTGAAATTATACATAAGAAATAGGATGCTTGTTTTCTCCAAAATCCGTATTTGTGTATTTTCTTTCCCTCGTTCTCCAGCTTTCTCATTAAGTTCTCAGAGGGGATTGTACAAAAACCACACAATCACTGTCGAACAGTGATCTTAAACATCTCCAGTCCTTTCCACTTAGGTTATTACTGCTGTTTTTCTTTGAAAATGTGCTCCTTATCACACTTTCCTACTATATCTGCCTTGGTCCACATCTAATGGCATCAATTTTTTTCCCCCCTAGTATTCTACCATAAAACTTCCATGATTATTTCACATATATGCTGCTGCTCTATTTCAGTTAAATTCATTTGTGGGGTTAACATAAATAAACTACTGTCAATAAAGAAAAATATATTAGTGCTGACTCACACCAATTGGAGTATCAGGCAAAGGTAGTAATTCTGTATGTAAAAGAACCAAGCTTCCCTAAAATCAGCCCACTTAAATTTCCAGAGCTGAAAGCTTAGGGTTTGATTAATTATTTTGGAGTTTTTTTCATTCTATTTCAGGACGGGTTTTATTAATACATTCTTCAAACCAAGACATAAAACTTTATCGCTTTCTCGATCGCTCTAGTAAGTGTTGAGATCTGAGGGGACCAGCTGGAGCAGCTGTGTTCCCCCTTGGATCTGGAAGCTAAAAAACTTTCATCTCTGTTGCTGTCTCAGCTGCCAGTCTCGGGCTGTGGCCTTCCCATAACTCAAACCAATTTCAAAGCAGTGTAAGTAACCTCGTTGGAATGCTTTTGGAAAACCGCAGGAAGATTGGTTTGTGGGGGGTTTTTTCCTATTATTATTTTTTAGATAGTGTTGTCTGTTTGAAATGAATGCTTCCATTTTAAGGTAGCTGTGCATAATATCTGTTGTAAACTGGCAGACCCATCCTACAGCCAGGTTAGGAATTCTGTTGCTCTTTTTTAAAATGGGGAAGAAAAGGCAGTGATTCCAGCAGGGCAGATGGCATGTAAAGACTGAGCTTAAGAGGTTTGTTTAAATCTTTTTGAGAGTTGCATGTAAGGATATGACCTTTGAGTTGGGTTGCACGCAGAATTGTATTTCCGACGCCGTTTTGCTATAAAGAGAGGAAAACTTTCCTTAAAGACATACAAAAATTTAGAAGTTGCATTGACAAGATGGGCAGAAACGCATTAAACAAAAGTAAAGCAGTGGGAGGAGAGCTTTTGAGACCGCATGATAAGACCATGTGCTTTACTTGCTTCTTGATGTTTCTGACCTCAGAGGGAGCCTCAGACTTCTTAAACTTTCTTGACTGACTCCAGTGAAGTGTAAAATAGTAGTAGTACCAGACTTTCCAGGAAGGGACCAATTCCTGCTGCTTACCTTCATCAAAACAGAGAAAAGCATCTGTCCTTTCTTCTGAATCCTAGATCTGTGATTGCCAAGCTGATGAAATACAGGAGAAAGCCTCTCCCTCCCCTGCGGTGTAGAGACAAAGTGGCTTAAACTCTTGCTAATAGGAATCTGTCAGTGGGGTAGTGGCTGAGTGGTAACTAATCAGGATGCTAAACCAGTAGCAAAAAATTGTTGAAACTTATCAAACTTTAATAGACCAAAAGAAATGATCAGACAAGGTGCTGTCTTCCTGAATGCACTTGCAAAGTAAACACTGGAAAACCCCAGAAACAGCATTTGGTACTGATAGAGGAACCAATGATGGCTCTCTGAAGGTTATATAATTAAATGTTTCAGGGTTTAAGTTTATCTAATTATTTGCAGCACTTTATGTCAAGATAAGATGAGTCTGTTTGAAAAGATCTATGTGAACTAGCTCTATCGTTTCAGTGTAGACAATGAACGTGTTTCTGTCTCACAAAGGACAGTCAGAGCCAGTCTGAATTCACTGAGACCTTTCTATTTTCAAAATAAATTGTCTTCTAGCCCAGCCCTGAACTTTCCCCCGTTTGGCACAGAGCACCGCTTTATGCTGGGATGCTCAGGGAGGCAGTGCTATGGGAAACATGAGGTGGGTACCAGGAGGTTTGCAGTGCACAGACCCCACATCCTCCATACACGTTAAGCCACTATTGCTCCAGTCTCTGCTTCTCCTCCCGTCATTGCGGCTGCATCCTGTTTCTGGTGGCTTCTTTCAGATGCATGAAATGTCTCTGAGCACATAGCAAAAGCATGCTTGAGTGACAGACTGTCACTGCCAACTTTCACTTTCTGGCTATTGACCCAATTAGTAGTCTCATGGTGAATTCCAAATTAAGTGGTATTTTACAGCACTAGCACAGCGCTAGTAATCGCTCTCTTCGGCCAGCAGGGAAAGGCATCATCCTCTTAATTTCTGGTGTCAGGGGAACTTTTGGAGTTTATGGATGATGATTTCTGTCTCTCTCCCATTTATGACTGGTAACAGAATGATTTATCACTGATCATATCATATTTCCGTTCAGCAAAGGACCAATAAAGGAAAAGCATATTTTGGGAATGTAGAAAAATGTATGGATTTAAGCACGAGGTTTCATTACTATTCTTTGAACCTTCTAAATGATTTGACCTTTATCCATAAAGCGATCGCTGTGGTCAACAAAGGCTGGTATTGATTTACAGCACAGCTAACCTGTCAATTCTAAGCTCAGCCTTTGACCTTTTGTTTTGTTGCTGGAAAAATTATGGCATATGCTTGAGTCCTACTGTTTAATAGTTTTGTTTTTTTTTTTCGATATGCAAAAGGCCAAAAGACTCATTCTAAATAAATCAGCCACTTTAATAATCTAAGTGTCAGGAGAAAGCAAATTGTCCATAATTAAGAAGTTCAGAAAACCTCACTGCCAGAAGTGTTTCTCAGAATTGAACAATGAGTTTTTTCAGGAGACAGTAAATGTGCATGTTTCACAATGGGTAGCTGCCTTCTGTTACCACATGCATTTTTCTTCCTTCTTACTTGTCTTTTATCTCACATCTGTACCAAGTGGGGGGAAAACATAAAAGGTAGACAAGATCCTGAGTGCTGCATTTTTTCATGTTTTAAGCTTCCCCCTTTTTAATCTTGCTCACAAACAGAACACCACTGAGAGGATCTGTTTCCTTCCCATTTCTTCTTCACAGATAAAGTAATGTTTGCCCTCTTCACTAGAGCAAGGTAGACCACTTCACAGCAGCTTTAACCTCCAACACATGAAAGATGCATATTTTTTTTTGCCAGGATGTCAGCCCAGGGAGATAGTGTTTACACTGTGCAGTAATATGGCTTATATAAGTTAAATGTGCTGACTGACCATTTAATTGTGCAGATGGTTGCTTTGCTTTGCTTTGTCTCTATTTGGTTTGTTTGAAATTGTTTGTGAAAGGCTGTAAATGGAACTAATGGGAATGAATTACAGTCCTTGCCCTGCTCTCTCCCCTCTCCTCCCTCCCATAACAAAAAAAAAAAGAGCAGTTTTGTACATTGAATACCAGTTGTTTATTTCTGGAAAGTAGGTTACAGTATAATAATTGGGGTTGTATGGAAATGTAGCATTATGCATGTAATAGTCATCAGCATCTCAAAGCTTAGTATCTTTTAGTTTATAATTTTATTCTAACATTACACATTTAGGAGTGAAAAATACTTTCATTATAATGTGGACAAAATTTCCGTCATTGCTATACATCATTTAGAGCAAAATTTAACTTTTATGTTTTGAAGGGAAGAATGTAATTGGGTTTTAGAGAAGACAGAACCTTTAACTGGAAGAGTTCTGAACTTGATCATAGTTTCTCCTTCTGAAACAATAGCTGACAGAACTATCCCATATTCCTGTGTCATGGTTAGACACTGGACGCAATGCCAGTGCCCCATGAAAATATATTTTTTACTAATAATGGTTGTGAGATGTGATTAGGAACAGAGCAGAACAGGCTCAGACTTAGGAATAAGAAAAAAAAACTTTAATAATTTACATTAAAGGAAAGAAACACATAGGAAACAGAAATGAAAACTCTCTGAAACATTCCCCCTCCTCCCAACTTCCACCCTTCCCACAATCAGACAAAACCTTGGATTTCCTGATCAGTTAACAATACTCAAATAATCAAATCTCAATCCATCAAAGAAGAGAGGAGTCTCTCTTGCAAACCATAGTTTCCTTCCATGTCTGGTGCTCTCCTCACCATCCATGGACTGAGACTGCCCTCAGGATTCAACGACGCTTTGCCAAGTACCAGAAGCTCCTTTTT
>WEIT01029459.1:0-10884 GCA_013389985.1 Dryoscopus gambensis | reverse complement strand
ATGCATTGTTTACAGAACTTGTAGATAAGATACCTACTAGATGTAATAGCTAACCATTATAAGCTTGGTTTATTTTTTTTTAGTTTTGATTTTTGGGGTTTTTCTTTGGGTTTTTTTTTGAATGATCAATATTTCAAAAGTAATATTTAAAAACAAGGATGTAGATTTCTGAATCTTTGGTGGTTTTTAGGCTTCAATTATATTTGAGAAGTATATAATGGAATATTTTTGTACAAAAAGGCATATTTCAGACCCCAAATCACTAACTAACTAAATTCAGGTGTTAGAATTGTATAAGTTTCAAAAATAGGTAGGGATCAGCATAAAGATGCTTGTTTTCCTCCAGAATCATGAACTAGTGCTAGAAATGTACCTGTTGTTCCTCTGAGAAGGCTCCATTAACAATTCTGTGCATTTTGTGAATCCTTCACAGGAAACTGTAGGTTGTATTCTGTGTGCGAGCAACATCTTACTGCAGCAATGGAAAACCAGAATGTAACACATGCTATTCTTTACTTCCCTCAGAAACCCACAGAGGCTGTGCCTGGAGACTTATCAGCCCTTTCCGATCTTGTTCCTATAATCAATGATCAGTCGCAGTACATTAACCATTTGGAAGCAGAAGTGAACTTTTACAAGGTATCAGACAACATATTTGACCCACTAAAACCCTGGTCCCCCAAATGTGAAGAATTGCATTAAAANNCAAATGTGAAGAATTGCATTAAAAGCAGCTCACACTTAGGCTTGGGATTTATTGCTGTAATGACCAAAACTGAGCCAAATGCAGTTCAGTAGATCCCTTACCCTGTGTCTTGGTGTCTGGCATTTAAGGATCTTCAAAGACATTTTTATGTCCCATCACAAATACAAACAAGCATTTTTTTAAAAGAAGTCTAATGGGAATTTAAGCCGCAAAAATACAAAATCTGTCTTTTAAGTATTCTTAGTCTCTCGTAAAGGGTTAAAATAGTTGAGAATGTTAGTCTAGACTCTTGGTCTCAAGATGTATTCCAATGACGATAGCCAACTTAAGCAGTCTTTTGAATGCGATTTCCTTATCCTATAGGAGGAGTTGTGTGGGATGAAAGATCGAGAACAGGCAGTTTTACTTGAAAATGAGGCACTCCATCAGAAACTGAAATTCTTAACTGCAGATTACGTGTTGGAAGAACAAACTCTTCTAGATGCCTCAGTAAGTTTCTATTTTTTGTTGCTTTAATCAGTGCTCAAGGATCTGGCCAGATTATTTTTGTGGGAGGGTATACAAATGGTTGTCTGCAAACAGAATTTTAGTTAAAATTTAATGAGAATTTGTAAACATGGATTTCCTTGGGTAACATCATTATCATAGGTTGCTAATCTAATTGACTTGTTTATTGGTTCTTATATTCTACTGAAGATTGCAAATTCAATACTTACACAAGTACATTTGTTTAAAAAACCAGCCTACACAATCATAACTGAAGCATTAATACTTTTATTTTAGGCAAATACTCAGAAGTCCTGGCCTGTAGGTGGCAGAGACTGCAGCACACACTGGCCTGTCACCTCAGCAGCAGTTACAGCAGCTTCTGGAGACAAAGCAAACTGGCCTACAGAACTGGTTGGTATTAGCTTTCTTCACAGAGTCCTACCTTTGCAGAACTGTTCAGTGCTTTGTTGTTGTTCCAGTTCTAAAGATCAACTTTGTAACAGACACAGGAGAAGTTTTAGTTGACTGAACCTTAATCTCAAATTTTGTTCTCTTAAACCTCATCTTCTCATTATACCCTACTTAATATTATTGTGCAGTTAGACACAGATGGCAGGTTGTATCTGTAGATGATGACTTCCCAGAGATAATTCTTGCTTAAAGATAATGTTCTTCACTGTACTTTGGAGATTCTTAGGAGTAACACAGCACCCAAGCGGGTGGGAACTTGCTGGAGTAATTTATGTAGCCCTCCACACAAGCTCTTTCCTAATGAGTTGTTCTGCTCCTGGAGCAGCACAGGCTCAGTAAGGTACAAAAGCAGCTTTGTGCAATCTGCTTTCCCTAAGATGTATTATACACCTTGTTCTTTTGGAGATTCAGAGAAGTCCTAGTAATTTAGAGATTCTGTTGTCTCTTCCTGTATTTTTAATTTCAGAAGATACTAATTTTCCTTTTGCTCTGAAGTAGTGGGTAGTGTTGCTATCTTTTGGGAAAAAAACTTGGCTAATTGAAAAGTTCTGATGTATTTTATCCATTTGCATTTGTGTACTGTGGAATTTATAGGGTACTTTAATTCTTTAATTATTATGAGATTTTGGTTTATTTTCATAGAAAAATATAGTTTTGGTGGTTTTGTGCTATTAGTTTAAAGCTGAAGACCTCAGTGGTCACTGATGCCTGCCATTGTTTGAAAGCTATTTTTTACAGTAATTGCTCTTTTCTTCATCTGCCACATTTAAAGCAGGAGAATCATGTTGATTGTAACTTTTCTAAGCATCATAGTGAGCTAAATTTGTAGTGCTTTATCTGGCTTGTTATCACAATTGTCTTTAACATGGATGTGGTTGATTCATTTACCTAGTTCTTCACCAGGTAATTAGAGTAACTCACTGTATTATAAATAAATAGCCTGGGTACTTGAAGTTCTTCATAATTCCTTTTTAATATCTGCTGGCTTGTGGGAGAGCAAGAGCAAACTTGAGACATGATCATCAATTTCTATGAATCATTGTAGAGAACTGAGGACTGCACTTGGAGCTGAAACAATTTACCATATGAGGATCTGGCAAAAAACCTTATTTAGAAATAAAAAATGGGAGGGTTGTTCACTTTTTAGGTTTTCAGAAGTGCGAAACATTTAGCTTTCTCTGCCACTAGTATTTCAACAGGTTTATGTCCTCAGGGGAAAAGAATGTGGGTAAAGTCTAGGTTTATTTGTAAAGACTATTACAAAGAAAGCAAAACATATCTTTTCTCCCATCTTTTCTAAAGGAGAACATAAATCTTCTTCATCAAGAAAAAATGAATATCCTTGATGCTCAAATACAGTCTCTAAGGTAAAGTGAGATTATTTTTTTCTTAAAATGATCCTTTATAAATTGTCACTATGTACCAGCATGAACCACTCTTAATCTGCATTTAACTAAGAGAATGCCTGAATGTGTGAATGTTGTGTCTTCTGATAGTGTCCCTGAAAACTGGTTTTCTATTAGGTTTTCTCAAATATACTGTAGCAAAATGGAATGTAGTGCTACTTTATAGAAACAGTAGCAATATAAAACATCTTATCTTTTTTACCCTTTTCTCCCTAAAAAAGGCCATGTAAGGTAGACCAATCAAAGAAAAAGGAGAAGTTACAATTTTAACTTGTGTGATGACTTGCATAGTTAGCTGCCTTCTGCTAATATTTTATATTGCAAATTTTAGAGATCTTAAGCATCAAACTAGTTTAGGCCACATAATGATTTTTGGAGCAGGAAAACATAACTTTGAAACATACAGGCATGTTTCTAGCCTTGTGACCTGCATATCTTTAAACACAAAAATATTTTTAAGTGAGTCCTCATGTACTCCTCAAAATATTCAAGGTTTGAATAAATAGCAAACTATGGAAAAAGAGAGGAAGAGACAACCACTTTAGGATTTGGACTAAACTTCTCCCTGAACACATACATTAATAATTCTGCTGCTGAATCTGTTTAATTATGTTTTTCCCTAAATAAATTGTGGTTTCATATATTTGAAAATGCTAGACTTTTCTGTATGTAAAAAGAGTTACGGTAGGGAGACAAGTTTAAATAATGCTTTCTGCATTGGTAAAACCTGAAATGTGAAAAACCAGTTGTGTCAGTGAATGTAAAGGAGGATCTTAAATTTCAGCTGAATAATCCAATTTTTATTTTTTTCCCCTTGGCCTCAAGTGTTATATTTACTCAAAAATAATTATTGGAGTCTAAGGTTGTCTCAAAAGTTCCTCAAGTACATTATTCAGCCTCTTGATTTCTCCTAAGAGGCATGATCTTGCAAACAGGAAGTTCTGCAAAGCTAAATTTTATTGAGGTGAGAAATTGTATCGCTTTTGGTGGGACTATCTTTCCTTTTAACTTAAAGGATGAATGTACACTGCACTTACCGATTTCTGGCCAAGGTTTTCCAACAATAGGTTTGTTGCACCATGACTGTCTAAGGATATAAGCAGAGGAAATTCTGTTCAGGTTATAGTGAATTATACATAATAGACCAAGTACTAAAATTGGAAAAAGTGCACAGAAGATTTTCCAGATGGAAATAAGAATGCATGCATTGTATATATCATGTGCACAGTAAATCCGATGCAACCAGAATGTGTCAGACTTTCTGTGTGTATGCTGCCCAGATGGCCTGCATAACAAACCCAAAGTTTTGGATTCATTGCACAATTTGTCAAATTGATCTATATGTGCACAGTGTGCGTTTGTCTGGAACTTCCTGATGTTAACATTCCTATTGCTTGAGATCTCCCAAGCCTGACACATGCTTGGAAATTCTGGAGAAAATTCTTCAGAGCACCTGGTAAAATTTTTGGAGACAAGTAAAAAACTTAGCCTGTTTTTCTGCACATGTGTTTGACCTCAAGTTGTATATATTGCTGGATCTGAGTGAATGTGCTGATTACATCTGGATTCTTGTCTAGGGACTAGAGAATAAATATGAAGTTAGTGATATTATTAATAAAAACAACCGAAAATTTTTAGAGTATTGCAATATTTAAACAGCTGATAGTGGGTTTTGCTAATGAATATTATACTCTGTTCAGACAAAATGTAAGCCAACAAGTATTTCATCTAATAATTTTCTATTTAACTTCAATATTTACTGATACTACAGGGGAAGAAACAAATTAACACAGTATTGTTCTATCTTAATAATTTTGATTGGGCAGTTCAACTATTATTTTTCTGTTAAAGTCTTCCTTAGACTATTGAAATGTGTAAAATAATGTTCATTACAGGGATTCTTACAGTTCTTTTCAGGTTACATTTGTAATCATATATTGTAAATGAATATAACTTGTAGAAATACATAATTTCACAAATAATATTTTTTATTTCTCCTTTCTAGAAAAGACCTTTCAGAATCTCAGAAGACATGCAAAGATTTGGAAGGAAGGCTGAAACACCAGAAGTCACTTGCTTCAGCCAGAAGTTCTAACCAGGTTGGTGGTCTGTGCCTGAACTGTGCCCAGCAGGAGGCCGTTCTTGCACAGACTCACTGCAATGTGCACGTGCAGACCATCGAGAGGCTGACGAGGTAGGCTGAGGGGGGTTATGTACTTGGTGATTGGAAGTATGGCTGCTGGCATTAAACCAGTTACGTCTCCATGTGTCGGGTTACATTGATAGAGAGGTGTGTACTTATGGAGCAATACACTCCCAAGCTGGAGTCATAATGCTGAAATCAGTGAATGTAGGTCGCAAGCACTTCGAAATCCTCAATAGCTTTGCCATTTATTTCAAGTGGGAAAGAGTGTGAGTTGTTATAATGTAATTATGATGCCTTGGGCTGACCAGATAATGAGACTATTTACAGTCTGCTTCCTGCACTTTCTGTACAAACAAGTCCTTCACTGTCAGCACAAATATTGTGCAAGTCTGTGTCGGGGTCACCAGATGTGTCGGGTCAGCAGATGTGGCGCTAGGGGCCACAATAATGACACATGGACAGGAGAGATGTCAGAAGGGTAAGAGCCGAAGAAGTAGAAGCAGAAGAAGCAGAAGAAGAAGTATCTTTATTGCTACTGTACAATATTTATAGATCTCTTATAACTACACATGATTGGAAGGTGAGGTTGACACCTTCTCCATCACATTGGATGGGCCAAGAGTCCATCAACTTTCTCTATCATGGAAATGGAGTGTACAGCAAAAGAAAGCAACTAGATAAACAACAGATGTTATTTGCATGAAACTGTGAGAATCTCTGATTCTCTGACTCCAAGATATGCAAACAATTAGAAGGCTCAGAGAACAGTGCAACACAAGTCCATGTGTTTTGATTGATTATTTCTTGCAAAATTCATTATTATTTCTGTAGTTGGAAGTTTTTGTGGCTTCACTTTATTCCTCTTATGTATGGGAAACTTTTCAGGTACATCAACAACAGGTGAGGTGCTTAGGGTAGGATGCATTTCCTACCCCAAATGCCTGTAGTAGTTCCTTCCTGACTACAATAAGACAGGGAAAAGAAGTTCCATTGGATAAAAATAAGTTAAATTATTTGGTGCAACCTTCTTTTTAATTCTAGCTTTTATTTAAATTATTCTAAAAACCCCAGCTATACAGGCTGAATATGTGTAATTCAGAAACCCCAACAGCATTAAATTTTTTTTCTTAAGGAATTCTGCCAGTCAGTCATCTTCAAAAAAACCCTCCCTTTCTACTTGCTAGTAATAAAGATAGGATACTGCAACTTTCTCAAAGTTTGTTAAACAGCCATCTATTTATTGTCAGATATCTGAAGCTTCTTAGAATTTCTGAAGTATTAGAATGAGCCTGCCAGAGATGGTATAGTGGGTCAATTAGAAGCAGGGAGACTGAAGGGACATAGTGCATGTATATAGTCGGTCAACTAGGCATTATCCCTCTGCACTAGATGGTTATTGGCAGGATTTATGTATTTTTTTCTATTATCAAGTCCAAGAATTTTCTGGGAAAACTCTATTGCTGCAAAGTCACGTTTCAAAGTCTGCTTTTGCAACAAAAGTAATTATTTGTCACAGATGTTGGAAAATATGACCAAACTGTAAACCAGTACATTCTTGTCCTCTTATATTAAAGTACAGCTTGAAATTAAAGATTTGAACTCCATTATTTTATTTGGAGGTTAAAAAAAGTCTAAAAGCTACCTCTACTTGTGATGCAGTTTATTTAAAAAAAGAGTATTTCAGTAGGAATTTTCAAAGGAACTTTGTCCAATTCAAAAATGAAATGAAATTTCAAAATATGACTGCTAGGTCTCTGGGAAATACAAAAAAATGCCTTACCATTTCCCACAACATTAAGAACCCAACAGTTTTCAGATAGAATCTCAAGCTGGACCTAAACCACAGACAATTAAACTTAATTTAAAAGCTTCTAAAATATCAAAATAATGAAAAGGTGAAGTCAAGTACATTTAATGACAGTGCAATTGCTTTGCTTATCACCCTTACGTCTTTTATCTGTTTATATTTTATATTTAGTATACCTGTTGTTTGGGGTTTTTTCTCTTACAAAAAGATAGAGAAGAAGTATCCGAGTTGTTTTTTTAATATGCAGAGAAAGAGATGACTTGATGGATGCACTTGTTTCAGCGAGACAAAGCATGAAAGAGATGCAGCAAAGAGAATCTAATGCTTGTAAGCAAGTTGAACATGCAGTGCAAATGGCAGAAGAGGCCAATTTCGAAAAAACAAAGGTAACTTCATCATGAAATTAGAGCTTTTTAGTGTTCAGATCTAATGCAAATGTTAATTAGTTTTCATGCTAATGAGAGAATACATGCATAGGACCTTTGTCATATGTTGGTATGATGTAGATTTAAAACAACTGCACCATGTGACTGTTTCTGAGCGGTAGCATGAACTCTCTATTCGAGTTCTTAAATTCTCATCAATAATATAAGGTAAGGAGTGTTGCATTTTTTAATTGTGATGCAGTTTCACAGCTAGGTGATATAAATTGAGTTGTAGAATTTTTAAAGGCATTTGTGACGTGTAAGAGGATAATTTTGACATCACAATTCTGACCTGCTCTGGAAAGAATAGTTAAAATGCTTACAAACAGCTCTTTTTTGCCTCAGATGAGAGCAGTGCAAGAACTGATTAACTATCAGAGCTTTTTGAAGATCAGAAGTCTTGTCTAATGCTACCTGCGGGAAGCTTTTGGTGTTACATAAATAATAATGATAAAATCAGTTTTGATCTAATGCTTGTGTTAGCTCTAGTTCTGTACACAATCAACCTATATTGACCTAAATTATTTCCTTGATAGTTAGTGACATCTACTGTACCATTAGTGAATTACTATGAAATGGAGAGAGGGTTGTTTTGGTTTGGTTTTTGTAATTAAATGCGAACAAGATTGATATAATTGTTCTATTGATCAAATTGCTATTATTTATCCAGTGCTATAAGAGAAGAGTGTGTGCTTGTAGGGTTGTGTGAAGTGCTGCCTGTTTGTCTACAAGGTTGAATAGTAGTCTGGGGTTTTTTCATTCCCTCTAGCTGTTTTAATATGAAGGAACAGGAAGAAATTTTATACTGCATTAATTTTGCCTTTTTACAAGTACTTTTTACTTTGCCTTTTTAAGTACAAACCATCCCTTTTTTTCCCCAGTCCTATTCTACTCTTAAGTGCTATTTTTCTTGATAACTAGCATGGAATCCCATAGAACAGTCCATGTAACAGAAGTGAGAAGTTAACACATTAAGCCTCCAAATTCTGTAATTGCAATTTCATCAGCCTGTTGACCCAAAGTCTAACCTCAGGTGCTTATCATTTAAAACCACCATTTTTTCTTGTCTTTTGGTTGTCTCTGTAGTTTGTGGCCTCTTGCTTATTCCAAAGAGCAGGGAGATCTGTTATGGTGAAGTTTACATAGTTGAAGTGAAATCAGGAATATATTTTCGACACAAATGTCATAAGAGAGTAATTGTTTGAACTGCTCGTTGTGTAGTCAGAACAGTGGAGCTAACAAAATATACATTTCTTCTTGAAATGCAACTAATGTAACTACTTTCTTCTAGAGTGGCACTGGTCTAGATGTTTACCAAGCTACAGCAGCTTTATGCAGGCAATTGTTTGCTGATGTTGATGATTCTTTCTATAGAAAAGGATTCAATGCCATAACAGAGGGATTCTCTCACCATGGTAGACTTGTGATAGGAAAGGGATCCTCCAGAGAGTCCCCCATAACTGCCACAAAACTAATGGAGACTGCTAGAGCATTCTCTTAAAAAGCGTGGTTTAACTTGCTCCCCTCATAAACAGTCCAAGGCCAAGAAAATTGAACTCAGGGGATTGGCTTTGAGTAAAAGAAAAATAAACAGTTAAAAAAAATTAATTTGAAAAAAATGGTTAGTAAGTTAGAAATCCTACTCTAGCTTCTTTGAAACAGAATATGCTGTATAACAGTGAAATATTGAAATTAAATCTAGTTTACTCGTGGGCTAGCAAAGGTCCCTTTAGTGTGCTTTGAATACTTGGATTTACTTGTAATGGAGTAGTGTATTTCTTATTTAAACTGGCATAACACTCAAATTCTACACTTTGGCAGAGATACAGCAGCATAAATGGATAAATACTTTCTTTTTTCCCTAGCTTTTTTAGAAGATAGTGTTTTGAGAGTGTTCTTGAACTTACGTTTCTTCTTTTTTGATAGAAAACACGTGTATACCCTGTGTTTTAGCACCTGAAATTAAGCAGTACTTTTATGAGATTTTTAGTGGAATTAATTTTTGACAAGCCTGAAACGTAGACAATTTGTAAAACTTTCTTTTGTATATTTACTGACTGCTTTCGGGTGTCTTACTGTTCTGTACTCAGTAATTCAATTCAGGAGGAGACTTAAGTGGAAGTACATACATTTTATTAATTTTTCCATCAGTTCTTCAGTTAGACAGTAACCACTGTATTTGCAAGGAGTCAAATACTGGAGGCTGATTCTAGTGCATTCGGGAATTTTAAATTTTAAATGCAGGGCAAATAATCATAGTTTTAGAGGAACAGCTACTTGTTTGGAAAATACACTTGGACAAATGCTTCCATCTTTGCCATGATTCCTAAAAGCAATTAAATTTCTCAGTTGCAGTAGGGCATCATGTACAAACACATACATCTGTTTTGATTTTGTTAGTCCTATTCTAGGTGTTAACACGGTAGGCTATGTATAAACATCATAATAACTTCATAAAAATTAAAAATATGACATTTCTAATAGCAAATTGGTTTCTTTGAAGGTATGAGATAAATACCATGTTTGTATAAAAATTTTAGGTTTCTTTTGCTTAAGCAAATTGGGGTTTTTTAGGCTCTAGTCCACTGTGAGCAACTGAAAAGTGAGATGGAACGACAGAAGATTTGTCTTGAAAAGGAGTTGGCTGCCCAGCTGAGTAAGAAGGCTGATGAAAAAGAAGCCCTGCGGCAAGAAATGAAGAAGGAAAGGGAGGACTTGGCAGCAATGGTATGAGTTGGTTCTTTTTCTGTTTGTGTATTACAATGAGTGTATCATCCTCCTTAAACTTTGTTTGCTTGCCTTTTATTTTTAGTTTTGGATGTGAGAGCTCAGTAAGTCACTTCTACCATTTCTTCAAAGCAGCGGTAGATAAGTGATCCTTTGAGTTTAAATAGCTGGGGTTTGTGCTATGTCACTAGATACATACTAGGTTGTGGATGTTATGCACTTTATTATAGTTTGCATAATATTTTTAATGCACTTTGTCAAGGTAAGCAAGGGTTAAGTAATATGTGATGCAAGGTTTGTACCTAGCTCTTTTATAAAAATTATTACTTAGTTTGCCAAGGCAAGCGTTCCGAAGTTAGCACATGTCAAATTTAGGATTCTTTGCTACTTTGATCTTACATATACATTAATGTTACAATATCATAATTTCAAAGTGATCTTATCATATGCTTAGTTTTCCCACCTGCAGAAATGTGTTGGAATCTCTTTTCTCACTTTTACTAATGTTTATCAACTCTCTGAGACAGAATCTGTCTCATCGTTAATGCTGCGACCATTGTGATAGTCTTGGTAACCTTGTTTTAGACTTCTGGATGCTGCTGTAATTTGAGTATAAAACATAAGTGTTTTCTGCCCAGTGGAGTCTATGGAGGAAAGCTCATGCTGACAGCAGTAAGCCCCTGATAGAGGACGCATTTCTAAGGTGA
>WEIT01029454.1:33640-48341 GCA_013389985.1 Dryoscopus gambensis | reverse complement strand
ATACGCCACTTGTGCCTTACTTTAGCTCCAGGCATTCCAGGGATCCCTTCACGGCCATCCACTCCTGGTAAGCCCTTGAAAAAAGAAAAAAAAAAAAAACACATTGTAACTTTGAAGAGATTTTTGTCAAAGCACTAATATACAAAGTAACATCACATGAAGCAAATAAAGAAATTAAATATACATACAGGCTCTCCTTTAGGCCCGGGGAGGCCATTTATTCCTCTTGTCCCTTGAGGACCCTGAGAATAATAATATTTTAAAATTAAGGTAAAGATATTTAAATGACAGATTAAAAGAATGTCAGTGCATAGTCATTCAGGTATACATTATTTTCAGAGTTCCAGTTATGCACTGTTTATATGCTATTAAGTAACTAATGTTTGCAAGTCAACAAGATTCAAAATTTATCTGTGCTCACCCTTTCTCCCTTTGGACCTGCCTCTCCTAGTGGACCTCTCTGTCCTTGATCTCCCTACAGAAAAAAAAATAATTTAGAAACAAAACTAGAATAAACTTCCTTGTATTTTTTAGCTAACACTCTCAGAAAATCACGGAGTAAAATTCACATTTGGTGAAAGCAGACATCTCAAAATCACATTATATTTAAAAATACCGTTTCTTAAAACTGCAGCATTTTGAAAAACAGCTCAAGCCATCACCTGGGATTTCAGGAGTGTCTAAGCAAAGGATGTTGCACTTTTTGTTTAACACAGAGTTACTGGCTATTCCAAGCAGAAATTCCAGCTATAGAGGCAGGGAGCAAGGAAGAATTTAAGAAAAAACAAACAAACAAACAAACAAAAATACTCCAAACAAACAAAACACACACTCAATAAAAACCTCCAACAAAAATTGCACAAATTGCCCTGTACAGGTTTTGTTCCAGTTTGATACCTGAAAAAATTCCAAGCCACCCTAATGCACAGTAGGACTCAGAAGGAAGAGGCAACCATAGCATACTAAGAAGTTAAAATGGGTTCATCTACCTCAAATTCTTTGGGAACATTAAGACATTATAGACTTGATATCACTGTAATATCATTTATTCACCTGTGGGGAATTAATAGAATTGGATTAATCAGAGGTTTTTTTGATTCACGGCCACAAAGTTTCACTAACTGGGAAGTGTTTGGATAACCTACACTCTACTTACAGGTGCACCAGGAAGACCTTGGGGACCAGGATCACCATCAAGACCACGCGCTCCCTACAAAACAAATAGATAACACAGGATACTAGAGTGAGCTGCTCGAGCACTAACAACTTATGTGGCCTCCTGCTTTGCTGTATCCTTTACAGATAAGGGGAATTTATAGCTCCAATTAAANAAAGGCAAAAAACCACACCAAGTTTCCTTCATCTATCTTGTTTTTTTAATGGAGATATGAAAGCAAATATATTTTAACCATGAAAATATATCAGTCAAAAAACAACATTCAGATCATTCTCTAAAAAATCTAGGAAGGAGGTAGACCTTCACATGCTGCTTCAAAAAATCTCTATGTCTTCTTTAATAATACTATTTCCTTCACCACATAATAGAATAACATCAAAATATGCAGAGAAATCATCAAGTGCAGTGCAACTATTTTTATCACATATGTTCCAAGGAAACAATGCAATCAATACCCTGTAAATAAATGTAAATGGAGAGAAAAAATTGTTTTAAAAAGATTTAGAGAGAATATGAAACTCCTTTGTCAAACAGATGTAGCAAATATATAATAATAACAAAACATTACAGAAAATGTAGGCAAAAAACTACAAAGAATTAGAATTCACAAAGGCCAGGAAAGTGAAGTAAGATAGTAATAACTGAGCAGACATGTCCAAGAGGTTAGGAATCTTCATAAGAAGATTCATAATCAGGAGAAATTTGATGTTGTCTCCAAAGACAGATGATCACAAGATTTACGTGATTTGACTTCTGGAGAAGGAGACAATGGCAGGATTGCTACATTCTACTCCTTTCAGAATTTTTACCATGTGGATTTAGCAAGATCACAAGACTAGAAATGTAGCAGCCAGTTTTGAGTGGCAGCAATTTAAGACACAGAGATGTTAAAGACAGAAAGAATGGAAAAAAGAACAAACACTCAATAAAAACTCCTGATAAAAACTGGGATGATGATGATGATGAAGAAAGTGAAAGGCTTTAGGAAGATACAAATCACAGGAGGGACTACTTAATAAATTTTAGCTTTAATTAAAATGTGCTATAGTTTATAATAGTTATAACTTGCAATCTTGCTAACTAAAGACTTGCATAAATGCAAAACTACCATAAATGCAAGGACTGGGGGAAAGGAGTGAAGAGTAGGTGTCCTTCATCAATTAGAAGGACTGAGCTACCTTTCTTCGTAACAAGAAGTACAGTAGCTATGGAAATACAGCTGGCAGGAGAGAGAAAATACAGGGGAAATAAGAAGATGCTTAAATAAGCTTTTAAAACATTCAGAGGTGTATATTTTTTTCAATACAGGCCATTTTATAGAAAGAAAGGTTAATACTCACTTTGGTACCTTTAGGTCCCATTATGCCAGTTATACCTCTGATACCTAGAATGCCCTGAAATAGAAAAGTATATTCCAATTATGCTTAATTCTTCTCATCAGAACTGTCCTAGTTTTCAGACAGAAGACTCAAGAGTTCTACACCCTTTCTTTATGATTATTTTACTATTTTCTTAGTATTAAAGGAGAAATCCAACTAGAGCTGCATTAGAATTCTAAATTTATTTGGTCATTTGACATTTTACTAATTTTAGAACTTTAAAAAGAATGACAAAACTATCAGGCTGTATTATAAAACCACAAACACACCGTAAGGACCAAAAAAAACCCTACGGTTTTTCTTCTTGGTTACCACAGAGTTGAAGCATTCTCACCTGCAACTTGTGTGAAAGGAACATGTGATGGCCAAATTTGCAAAAGTGCTAAGTTGTCTTAAGTTGGACGCAGATAAAATATGGCAAGGTTTTTGAGAGTGCAAGTGCTAAGTTTGTATGTCCACCACACAAGATGCTAAACTGAGTAGACACCCTAGTGCAGTAGGATGTATCATAACGATCATCACAACTATAATCACTTTCCTTCAAAACTGTCTTGTGGGAAATTTAGCTTCACTGTCTTCCTCTTCCCAAGAGACTGAAACTACCTGAGATGTCTCCTCCCTGCAGAGAGCAAACCCTCAGCCATAATATGTTTGTCCTGCAAGAAGAGTGCACAACTGCATTATTGAAACAGCTACAGGCACTTCCCCACTGCTCAGGCAAACCTACTCCTTGAGCAGATTCTGCATTGGCAGCCTCTACTTGCTCCTCACAAAGTTAGATGTAATGTTGCACAGAACATCGGAAGCTTTGTCAGCCCAAAAGGTGGGGAAAATCATGACAATGCAACAATGGCTACAGCAGCCCCACAAGCGAGATGAACACAGTCTAATCCTGTTTCTAAGATCAAAGTTGGAAGTAGGCACACTGTGGTATCCAATACTTTCTATCAAAAACAACACCTCTCCCAGGGGTGGCTATCTTATGCAAATCTTGTCAATACAATACATAGGTTGGATTGCAGGTGCTGTGGTGGAGACTGGATACTTAACCCCTTTCATTCGTTTATGTAAGGAACATATAAAATACAGCAGAGTCTGCAGGCTCTCCATCTGTGCCTCTAAAGCATTGACTGTCCTTTTTCACATGGGTTATCTATCTGATATTGCTTTCTGCATATTATGAATCCTAAATTTTAATAAAAACCAAATTTTTTAGAGTTTGTAAGGTGACCAACTAGTGATACAATGAAATGTTATGAGTAACACATTAAAAAAAAGAAAAACAGAAGGAAGTCAATCTTTAATTGGTTTTTAATTCCACTGTGTTATTTCACAGCGACTGAGGACAGCAACTGAGGAACTTTACCAAACTGAGTAAAATTAATTGGTCCACACAGGCCTTTCAGACAGGAGAGGCTGCCTCTAACACAAGTACTTTGTCTGCACCAGGGCCTCAGAGATACTTTTTCAGGATCAAGCATCAGACGGAATGCACCCTTTCCTTTACTTAGTCTGTTCTTTATCTTTTTCTAGTCATAATCCAGAGGTTTATGTTGTCTTATGTTTATGTTCATAGAGAATTTTGTAATTTAGCATTTAGATGCCACATGCTTTAAGGTAAGCTCCTGTATAATGTCACATCTGGACACCAATGGCATCAAATAAATACTTTTACACCTAAGAAAAAAGCATGAGACCCCAACAGAAAATAAACCATAGAAATTACAGGTGTTATGCCTGTTTCTCCTACTTAAAATTAGCCCTTTATTCTGTTCCCTAGTCCTTTTCAGCCACAGTAACCATAAGAGCTCCTCACAGGGAACAAGCTGAGGATGTATGTGTCAGAAACAAGCGCAGGGAATCAGGACAAGAAAATAAATAGGTATGACTGAGGGATACTTCTTCTGCAAGCCAAAAGCAAAAACCTTCAGGAAAAAACCCCATATTCTTCAGTGGTTACTGCTTCATTCTCAGATCTTAGCTAAGTCTGAATTTCACAGCTGATTCTGTTTCAAACAAACAGCTCCTTTGCAAGGATGAAGTCAGAGTCATAAAAATTAAGAAAAGGAAGGCCAAGGGGAAAAAAAATCCAATTATTTTCACAATCTAAGCACAACACAAAATTTAGGACATGAAATAGTTTTTAAAGTTAGCCTTTCCATAGAACTATATGGAACTTTGTGCAAAGCAATAATGGGAGGGACTTAAATAATTCTACTTCCATTCATAGACAATATGGCAGAATAGAGAGAAAGGTGCATGGAAGTTTTATAATATCTGTTTCCTTACCATAATTAAAAAAAAAAAAAAAAGTCATTATGAAGCAAATGAGTAACACTTTAAATGGAAATACTTTACTGGAGGGCCTTGAGCTCCCACTTCACCACTGGGTCCTTGGTCTCCTTCTTCACCCTGGGAAAGCAAAAGGAATACACCTGTAGCCAATCCATACCATGCATATTGCTCTGTCACTCTATGAGGTGCATTTACTATTTAATGTTTTCTGTCACTATGTCCTGCTAGAAAGAAATCCAAACAAAGTCACACCACTTCCTCAGACAGATACTCATTGAGGTTCACATTCCATTCAATTATTAGTCAAAAGGGTAATTTCAAAGAAACCTCAGTATAAAGAATAATGATATTTTAATCTGTCATTCCATTTTTTCTTGATGTTAACCTCTTTAGGATTTTATCAGGAACTGTAGTGATAGGACAAGGAGTAAGGGGTACAACTGCAAGAGGGGAAATTTAGGTTAGCTATTAGGAAGGAATTCTTTACTGTGAGGGTGGTGAGACACCAAAACCGGTTGCCCAGGGGGGTTGTGGGTGCCCCAACCCTGGCAGTGTTCCAGGTCAGCCTGGATTGGGCCTTGAGCAACCTGGTCTAGTGGGAGGTGTCCCTGCTTAAGGCAGAGGAGTTGGGACTAGATGATCTTTAAGGTCTATTCCAACCTCTTAACATTCCATGATTCTATGATTTCCTGTTCTTCCAGACTAAAAGTGCAAAAAGTTTTCTCCAACGTTTTTTCCTGCAACATTGAAGCATGGACCAAGGCAGTGCAAATCTGAAATTTTCTTGCAAATATTTCAATATTAATGAAGTTATATAACAAGGGTAATTCAAATGAAACACCTTAAGAGAGTTAGCATTTCCGTTTTCAAGATGAATCGGACTTGGCCTCACTTATGAACTTATACTGTGTCTCTTCCCTCTCAAATGTCCCTTTTCCCTCTCATTCTTCATGTAACTACTCATCTGTGCTGCAGAACAGCTAGCTTGGTAAATTCAAGGAATTATTCTGCACTTAAATGTTTGAAAGTTTTTCAATTAATAACCTTAGCTTTAATTTTTCCTGTAAGTTCTGTAATAATTAAATTGAACAATCAAAATAAAAAGCAAAAGGAGTATGACTTGTGCATCATAATAATTACATAGTACGGGTGAATAAAGAATAGAGATGTGCCTTTGGTTACTGTGGAGCACTATGATATGTAGTATCACTTCATATATTCTGTTAAAACAATTAATACTTACAACAAAATATAATACTGTTTTTGAAGGCAAGGCTACACTACTATTAGTTTGCTAAAAACAACAGCAGTTTTTTCCTCTTTTTTTATTTTACCTTATAACCTTGTTTTCCTGGTTCACCAGACTCTCCTTTTGAACCTTTTTGCCCCTAAAATAAACAAGAAAAACCTAAATAAATACATATATAAATAAATAAATAGAGACTATTCAAAATTAAAATACAGTTTTCCAAAACAGACATGGACTGCTGAGAGCTGTCTTGCTGTTCTCTCTTAAACCCCATTCACTACTGCTTCCTCACCTGTCTAGGAAACACTGCATATTAAGTACCATAATCAAAATATCTGCTTCTGGATCTAGCAAGGCTGCATTTCTAGGCAAGTTAGTATTTCTTATGTTATCCCATAAAAATTTCCTCAGGCAACAGTATTTCTAGAAACCAGCAAAGAATATATAAAGAAAATGTTAGCTAAAATGAGATTCAAACATGTTAATTTCAATTTAGTATGTTACAGGTCTCCCAGGAAGAGAAAAAGAAGTCAAAAAGATTAAGGGTCTGGGGGAATATTTAGAGTTTCTGGAGCCAGACCACAAATGATCCAGGAAGTGAATGAAGCAATCTTTCACCTACTCTAATCTTCTCAGGACCACACATAAATTTTACAGTGAGGATTAGATTAGTAGCAAGAGATTTCAACAACAAGAAATTATTTTGGCAGTGAACAGTTGAATAACCATAACCAACCACAGCGATGCAATCTTTTTTGAAACGACAGGTGAAAAGCCCTTTTTCAAGTCAGTAATTAACCTCCCTAGTGCCTTGAGACAGTGTCTGTGAAAGGAACGCTGGAACAAACAAGTTCTCTTACCTTCATACCCATTAAGCCAGCATGTCCTGGATGGCCGGGTGGACAAGCACTGGGACACTGGAAAAGCATTCACATAGTTATTACCATACAGGCTGAATCAGCTTGTCTAAGATTACTTAAAAAGAAACAAAAACATGGACAATAATCTTACCAACAGGTCGCCATCTTGCAGGCCAATTGTTCCCTAAATTAAATTAAATTAATCAAAGTCAGCAATAGAGCAATAACCAGACATGACTCATTAGGCAATACAGTCATTAGACAAAACTACTATCTAAACCTGGAATCAGAAATACAATCAACCAAAGGACGTCTCACATGAAAAGCATCAAAACTGTAGGATTTCACTGTAAGACTGCAGGTCCTGTCCTCTACCTTAGATCAACTTTTCAAAAAACCCCAAAATATTTCTCTTACTTTTTAAACTACCTCAAATATATTTTCTATTAAATGTAGAACAAATATGTCCAAACCCCCTTAATTTCCTACGGAGCCCAAGACAATTTCTATGATAAGAATAACTTAGTGCCATTCAGCAAAAGATTCAGGTCTTTACAGAGAAAATTATTTTTACAGGGAAAGCAGTCTTCACAAAAGTATTGGTAGATGACAGTTGCAATAAACTAGACAGCAGTGTACAATAAGGTGGACTCAGTGGGGGGAAGGCCCTTTCTCATATTAAACCAAATACTTGATGGAAGCTAACAGGAGGCTTATGAGGCACAACAGGCAGAAAGATTATTTCACAGCAGCAGCTGAATTCTCTGAAGCCCCATGGGAGGGAGCACACTGTTTCAGAGAAAAGCACAGGAGAGTTTAAGGAACGAGCTCCTTAAAGAATGGTCTCCTTATATACAGAAGGATTTTTAAAAAGCCAAGAGTATTTGGGTCCATAATGTCATCAACTGGAGGGGGATGGTGGCACTTCAGAAACCTAAAAAGGACAAAACTTTAGGGAATAGAAGCACTATATGCCATTATTGAGAACTCATTTCCACTTGTTTCCAAACTACTCTTCCCCAATTTACCATTTATGTTTTTTAAAAATGCATCCACCAATTCTATGGCAACTTCCACAAAAACAAAAAACATGGCATAAACAAAAGATATGTATTTAGGGTCTGTCCCTAAAGTGGGGAGGAGGAAGTTCCCAGCAGAGGAACAGTATAGCTTTTAAAAAGACATTAGCATGACACCTTTCCCAGCGGTTTGCATTTCCCAGCACTCAGACTGAGATGTGCCTGCCAAACTCTACATTTGATTTCTCTGGGCAGGTAAATTGCCACAAGACAAAGGCATAACACACATTCCTCCTCCCAAGAGGTTAAGAAAAGGTAGCCATTCCCCTGGAGAGGCAAAGCACTGCTATAAAGCTTTCTTCTATTCCTTGCAAGTAACAGACCTGATTGAAGAAAGACATTAGAACTCAACCCACCGGGAAGCATATATTTCTGTCTCATGAGCCAAATATTAATTTTTTCTTCTCCTAACAGGGAAAAGCCTGCCTCTACTGAAGTAATACCAGTGAAGCCCATTTACAGTGAATACATTTACAGTATTATGATTCACAGGAAAATTTAAAACCTCTGTATTCGCAGTTTACAGAAATGGGAAGACATCACGAGAGCAGTTACACAGTTTGCATTGCAAATGACCTTTTTATAACTATGAAGAGTAGAAACTTGCTTTTTAAATGGATGATCAAAATCCTGAAATCCTAAATTCAATATTCAGCTGTAGAACTTAGGGAGAAGTTTTGTTCAAGCAGCAACAACACAAAATTCGGATGTAAGCACATATTAAACCTAATCACTTACTGGAGGACCTGGAGGTCCTGGTGGCCCTGGTGGCCCTCTTTTTCCTGGATCTCCCTTGAAAAGGATAAAATAATTTAGTTGATTGATACTAATAATGACAACCAGTAGTCACATATTCAGACCACACAACAACAGTGAGAAACCAAGTGGCTGCAGAAGGACAGACTAGGAAGGCAATTCAAATATCAACATACAACATGGCTCCCATAATAAAATGGAAAAACCTTTTTTTTTGGTGGAGCAGCAGCCATGTTGTGAAATAGGAGTTATGAGAAAACCAAAACACTTTCACCTGCTTCAGAAAGCTGAAACATCTGACCACAGGATCATCTATGCACTCCTTCTCTATAACTGCTGTTAGGTTATGAATGAAAAGAATTCTAGTATCTGGCAAAAATGCCCAAAGTAGAGAGAGGGGAAAGAAGAATTTACCAAGTCAGAATTTTTTCCTGTTTTGTGAAATTTTGATGCTGAGTGCTCTCATAACTAAAGACAATGTAGAATCTCGGCAAATTATTTTTTCTGAATGTTTTTAATTAAAATAGATCTAATAATTGGGCAGAGACAACCTTTTATTTAATACTGTCATTTCAATAGGTTTTTTTGCATTTTATTAAGTCATAAATGCAGTTAACAAGATGAATATAGAAAAATTATTCATTAATTCTCAAAATGCGTGAGCTATAGAGCCATTCCTTTCCATGCAATGCACAATTACATCTTGGGACTCATTATTACAATGTGTTATGGAGGCTTGGGATATAAATGGATTCGGAGACCAACTGCATTAATGGCTCACATGCAGCTTTTGAAAAGACATCAGAGATACAATTTCTGATTCAGGCAGTCTCTGAACTACCAGCTAACTGCCAGAATGTGTGTCAGTACAACAGAAAAATGCCATTTTACAAATAGCCTGTACACTTTCCTAGGTATCCATTCTTGCCCCTCCTATAGACAAGACAGTGAGGTAGATAGCTCATCTTCTGGAACAAATTGGCAGGTTTTAATATTATTTTTAAATTAATTTATATAATTGCATTTAAAAGTAGGTTTTATTAAACAAAAGTTTAATGCTATTTCAGATTTCAAGTAGAAAAATACCAATTGGTATCAACTTCCATTTCAGTAAAGTGTGGTGCCAAAACATGACAGTGTGGTGAAACTGGGTGTACAGTTCAGCAGTAAGGTCAATAGATGGAGCCACATTTAAAATGAGAACTGAATTGCCATGTTCACTGATATGCAAATAAAAATCAGTCGTTTGAGTAGTTAAGGTTTACATTTCCTGTATTTCTGGCAGGGCTGCTTTTTGATTTGAGCTTTCCTTGAAAAAGAGGAGTATGGGACACTCCATGAAACACTTAATTCTAATCTGACAGGTGGCCCTGACTTTGTGCTGTTGATTGTTCTTATTTCTGATGAGCTTCAAACATAATCCTTCTTCTATTAGTGATCCCTGCAGAGGAAAAAAACATTTGAAAATGCTGTGATAGCCCAAATAGTGTTTAAATGGGCCATTTTTTCTTTCCGTACCTTCTAGCAATTGAATAAACCTACATTTTCAGCAAACACAGTAGTACTTACAGGTGGACCAGCACGACCTACTTCCCCGGGAAGTCCTGCTGCACCAGCTGGACCCTACAACAGCCAAGGTAAATATTATTTTTATACCATATAATACCTGTGTAACAAGCACCCAAGGATTGAGAACATGTAATTCTCAACCACAAAAAGCTATGCCTTGAGGCACCAATATTCTTGCCCCATATACCACAGATCTACACAACCTCAGTGGCAGCTGAAGAAAACATACATAATAGACATAGAACATCAAGATTAAAACTCTCTTTTTTCACTGAATTACTTCTGATTACGGTATAATAGCTTTATTAAATATTCAAAAAGATTCGTTGAACAGTGTATTTATGAATTGTAAAATTAATACTTACAGGTGGTCCAAGAAGCCCCTTGCCCTGTGAAATATGAAAAAATGGTCAGAAATATGGGGAGGGTTCCAAATCCAGTTAAGTTGTTTTCCAAGAATAGAGTATTTCAGATAAAAAAGGAGTAAAAAAGCCCTCATTTGATTCTGCAAAATCATTTTCAAAACTTGCTTAACTACTGTTAAAAATCAATTTTATTATTAGGTAATCAGTGTAAGCAGAGAAAATTAAATTACTGAATAACTTGCCTTGCAGTATCATTACATATATTTATAAACATATATATATTCCACAAAGGAATGATGACATTAAAGGCTTTGTGTCTAGATAATTATCAAGTATCATGATAAACATATCTATGCTATAATAATTTCCTTCTAAATGTACATTGGAATTTATAACAAAAGAGAACTTTTTTTCCCGCCACTGCTTCCCTGAGGCCTAAATCAGAAAGGACACCAAACTTCTCCTGTTTACATTTTCCATCAATATTATTCTGAATCATTTTAATGAGAAGTGTCCAAGATACAAATGTGTTTCTGCCTATTTGGATGATACACTCCCTCTAAGAAAACAGATCCCTCAGTCTTGCATTATTAAAGCAAATGGAAAATGTTATGGAGAACAGTGTCAGTGATATGTATGAAACACTAAAATATGAAATCCCAAATACACTTGAATATTCAGGAGATTTGACGTAATAAGGCACCTAGGCTGAATGTGAGTAAAAAAGGCACAGAATATCAATCCAGGGTTGTATTTGTAAGGCTGTTTAGAAAAGTCCGTGTAACACGGAAAACTTCGAGCATTCATCAGAATCATTCCATTTTAACCATTTAATACACAGCAGAAAGTAAGCTTGCATAACCTACATAATCCCTTTGCTATTGCTTCACACTTCCTTGCTGCAATTCATCATATTATACATATATATATTTGACTATACAAATCAAACTGTCACTGCATTGCATATTCAATGTTATAATATCCCCTGCCCCTGAAAGGAGGAAACCACCTGCTTGCAGGTTCTCATTGGAGTACCCCTTCCTAACACACCCCCTAACAGTGGCAGGGAAGATCAACAATACCAAAAGAAGCAGCTACAGCTACTGTGTCCAGCCCACACAGCAGCTCAGGAGAAGGTTGTCCCCTCCTCTGATCACTCCACTGGATCCCCTCACCTTCCTAAATTAAGACTGCAAAAAGCAGGGATTGTCTCCTGGCAATCAATGTCTCCCCCTCACACAGATATTTCACCCTTCTGCCCATGAACTCTCTACAAGCAGACCAAGTTGCAAAGCTGAGATCTCCAGGGCAATCATCAGTAAGGACGTATACAGAGCAGTTCCTGGTCCCAACCAGCTGTCCACATTCCTTCCTCTGTCTGTGTTCTGAAGGGAAAACCTCTCCACACAGCCTGGGACCACAGCCTGACGTGCCCAGGTGCTTGCTGCCTGCTTTGGAGGTGCTCATCTGACCCACAGAACAGATGGCATGCATGAGCAGTGCAGTCTGTAATCCCCTGCCTCAGAGACACCTACCCTGTAGATCTGGCATGTACCCCTGCCATCCACCACAGAGAGTCCAGTATTTGCAAGCGTACCCTGTGCTGAATGCTGTGTTTTAGTAGACCTTAAAATATTTTCAAATTCTCTGTCATTAAATACACACAGTCCTCCCCAAATGCCAGATGTGTAAACCACTAGCAATATATCAGTTCACAGAAAAGAAGAAAAGAGAGAATGGCCTGAAGGGTACAATACAGGCACTTAATGCAGCAGCCCCAAGTCCATCTAGCAGGACCAGGTCAGAGACATCAGCATATTTAAATTGATTGAATAAAAAAATTACTTGAATTAATCAGTAGAATTCTAAGAAATTTGTAACCTGTCATTTGAAAGATTATCCACCAAAGAGATAAGACAAATAGAATAAATTAAAACAAAACGATGAAGCAGGAAAAAAAATACAAAAAAAGGGGAAGCGTAAGATGATAACTGAAGATTTCCAGCGTACAGTCTGGAGAAGAAAAGGTGACAGAAGCAGAGAAGCAAATGCTCTATATAAAACTTTATGTCTTTAAATTCGTTCTTGAAGATACCTGGAAGTCCTAACTTGGCTGATAAATGCCACTGGATAAACATGAAAAAAGTGACAATAATTAAAACTAATTGGTATTGTATCCAAGCCTTTTGATTTCTGTTTGCACTGAGCATTTTAATAACTTAAGCAAGAGGTTTTGTGAGAAATGAAGTCTTTAGATAACTATCCAGGGACTACTCCACTTGCAAAAAGCCACTGACAGTATTCAAAGCAGTGCATAATTACACCTAGGCATGCAATTAATCATGTAGCTAGTATGCAGAGTCATAATTGTGCTCACTATGTTCCTAGTAAGTGAGGTTTCATGGATCAAACCAAAGAACTGCAAAGGTTAAACAGCCCCATTACTTCACATTTGTAGTAAAAGCTTCCCCAAAATTCTCTGAATCTCAAAATTAGAAACAGCACACTCCAGCACTACCATTTATACTTGGGGTTTTTTGTTGTTTTTGTTTTTATGGTAGGTGGGTTTTGTTGAGGTTTCACGGGGGGCGGGGTGTTTGTTATGGTGGGGGGCTTGTGGGATTCCTTCTTACTGTTTTTCTTTGGGTTTTTGTTTTTGTGGGTTTTGTTAGCAGGTACAATCTCTCTGAAGCTCAGATGACCAGTGCTGACCATTTTGAGAATCTTCCAGTAGCTGCACAATTTCCTCAATAGCATACAGCCATTCATCAGAGGGGAAAATTGCATTTATACAGGCTTTCCTAGGAGATTTATTTTGAGCATTAAGTACAAGGGTAACAACAAGAGATGACTAAGTATATCCATCTTTTCTCTTTTAAATAAATTGGAATTTCCATTTCCTCATTATAAATATTCCTGCAGTTTCACCTAAAAAAACAGTTGCTTATTAAGCAGAGGCAGAACAACTCCAAAGGCAATCCCTACTGAGGTTCACTGAAGCGTTATCACCTTAAGACTGAAAGTCTCAGGCCAAACAAAAATCACTCAGCTTTGAACAATGGTCCAAAATCTTACCAGATTTATTGCTTTTACAGTCTCAAAATATGGTAACAAAAGCCCTGCTGCTCTAAAAAGAACCAGTAGTCCACCTTGACAAGTTGGTTCAGTTTCCTGCTTTCCCAAATTAACATCTTTACCTCTAAAATGAGATTAACCCTCTTTATACATATTTTATGCACCCACTTATTCCAGAGGGTCTTAAATTAATCATTCTTGCACTATTCTGTAAATGGTGAACGAAAACCATGTAAGTTTTCCCCAACTCAGGTTTTTTTTCAGTTGACAGGCTAAACTACCACAGTACTTTGACCAAGTATTTCAGTAATTTAGTTTTATTTCCCCATTTTTTCCTATCATAAAATCATGGAATGGCTTGGTTTGAAGGGAGCTTAAAGATCACCGAGTTCCAATTGCCATGAGCAGGGACACCTTGGATTAGACCAGGTTGCTCAGATCCCCATCCAACTTGGCCTTAGACACTTCCAGGGCTGGGGCACCCAAATCTTCTCTGGGCAACCTGTTCCAGTGCCTCACCACCCTCACAGCAAAGAATTTCTTCTTAACATATAATCTAAACCTACTGTCTTTCAGTTTGAGGCCATGCCCCCTTGTCTTGCCACCACATGCCCCTTTAAAAAGCCCCTCTTCAGCTCTCTTGTAGGGTCCCTTCAGGTACTGAAGGCTCTGATTAGGTCACCCCTAAGCCGAGTCTTTTCCAGGCTGAACAATCCCAATTTTCTCAGCCTTTCCTCATAGGAGAGGTGCTCCATCCCTCTAATCATTTTTTCCCCAGATCATCTGAGCAAACATACCTGACAGAGTTTAACTACCTCTTCTTTGCATAAAATGCATTGCATACAATCCAGAAATTATTTCCCCATCTAGTTTACAGCAAAAAAAAAAAAAGGAAAA
>WEIT01029454.1:2895-27484 GCA_013389985.1 Dryoscopus gambensis | reverse complement strand
GGGGCGGGGCGGGGCGGGCCGGGGCGGGGCAGGGCAGGTCGCTCACCCGAGTCGGCAGCTCGCCGCAGCCTTCGCGCCGGGGGCGCAGGGGGGCGCAGTGAATCACCATCCACTGGATCTCGAACTGGCAAAGGAGATAAAGATCGTGTGAATTCGGGTCAGGGGGTCACGCTGGCCGAGAGTGTAAGACAAGGAATACTGGCACACTACGGAGAGGGTTGAACTCTAGGTATTTAATGGCAGTATCTACAAGTGGAGCAGTCTTCGCCTTGCATTCCCTCACCCCTAACTGTGGAGGTCTTTTAAAGAGGGGGCATAAACCAGCCGAGGGATTTAAAGAGAAAGACAGATTTTTCAGGTGTCATTTTTTACATATTCTTTATAAGCGCTGGCATTTTTCCACACACTGTATGGTGGTTTTATTAGACATACAAAAAGATTTTCTCTAAGTGGATAGTTGAGCTCATGCAGAACAGTAGGTCTGAGCACGGAAATATGGTCCATGCTGAGAAGTTCAAAAAGCAGGTTCATATGCACACTAGAGACAGACTGCAACTAAGTAATATACTTCTGTGAAATTTCACATCTTCCTCAAACTTTACTATTTGGTACTGGCAAACAACACAGGATTAAGGTAAACCCCTTTTCAGAAGCAGGCACTACAACTCGCTTGATGTGCTGTATAGATCAAAAAACAAACCGGCTGCTGAAAGTTACCAAATCACTTGAATATAGAGCTTCAGAAGTATATCCATTGAGATATAATGCATCACATGGAATTTTAAGTATCAAAAGCATATTAAATTGTGTATATTTATTGTATCTCAGTTTTAAAGTCTTGAGTTGTTTTCCCTCCACATTACACACAGTATCACTCTGGCTTTTGTATCATTGAGTGGTTTATCCAGAGATTTTTCAGTTTGAAAATATTCAGAGGCTTCTATTCCTTTCTTTTTATTATGGATGGCTGAGGAGTTGGGACGAAAGAAAGTTTTGGAGGGTTTTTTTCCTTTCTTGTTGCAACATAAATCACTCTTTTCCATACCAGGGTTCTGTTTTTTCCTGAGAAGCAGAAAATAGAAGTGAGTGTCCAGAGTCTTTCAGTTCTCATTTCTTTGCCTCTCGAAGTCTTTCTTCTTATTCCATGAGCTAAATAAGCTCCCCACCACCACTCTCACAAAATTATGTCTTAGTGCTTCCTGGCTGCCTTCTGTGGGATACCTCTTTGTGCTCTTCAGTCACAACCCATAACTGATGCAGGAGGCAGACTGGCCACCATCCTTACATTGACTTAGTTGCTTACTGACTGCTAGAACTTGTAAACACTTTGAATCTGAAGTCCTTTAAAATCTCTGCAAGACACCACATATCCGAAAGTTGAAAAGTTGCTGCTTTTTTTTTTTTGGCTTTCACCTTCCTTACTTCAGTGCTGCCACTCCTGAAATCCTCTCTATCACATCTCTACTGTTCTGTTTGCTTTGCAGTCGTCACACTTTCCAGAGTGCTGAGACTGGAGCACAACAGAAGCAGTACCCTTGTTTCTTTTACCTGTTATCTGACACCACCATCTGTGAGTCAATTCTTTGCCTCCTTTATCCACTTTTCGTTTTCAAACCTTCATAATAATAGCCAATTAAGTGCCATAATATACAAATAAAGAACTAATACTAATTTAATACTATGAGGCAGCCATACAATAGCAACAGCCAAAACAGGAGTGTCAACATTATTCTCACACTAAATCCAAAACACAGCACTGTACCAGCTATGAAAAGAAGAAAGTTAACTCTGTATGTCTTGAGGCTATATAAAACAAAAGCTGATATGAAACCTGACTGATGAAAAATAAAACTCTTCTGGTGGCAAGGTAGGAAAAGATGTGACTGGCTTCTCATTGGTTCAGGAGAGGTGAGAGAAGGGCAAATATGTTCTAGCCTTGATGTCAAGGTATCTTTTCCCATGCCAGTGTTTCACAATGATCTTGTTGATTATGTTAAGCTGATTTAAAGGATGTCACTTGTTTTGAAAATGTCTCATGTAGGTATTCTATTAATATGCAGTGTTATTAAGGATTAAGTACAGGCACAAAGTTCTCAGAAATGAACCTCAGATAATTTTGGAGGTAATCATAAAGCAAAGATATTAAAATGTACCCTTTTAAACCCAAAGGTGGTGTGTTGGTTTTTCCTGGGGTAGAGCTAATTTTCTTCACAGTAACTGGTATGGGGCTGTGTTTTCAGTTTGTGCTGGGAGCAGTGTTGATAGCACAGGGATGATTCTGTTCTTGCTGAGCAGTGCTTGGACAGAGTCAAGGCCTTTTCTGCTCCTGACCCCACCCCACCAGCGAGGAGGCCGGGGATGCACAAGGACTTGGGAGGGGACACAGCTAGGACAGCTGATCCCAGCTGACTAATGGGATATCCCAGACCACACGGTGTTATGCTCAGAATATAAAGCTGGGAGAAGGAAAGGGCATGGGGGAGTTTGAAGTGATGCTGTTTGTCTTCCCATGTCATTGTTACATGTGATGGAGCCCTGCTTTCCTGGAGATGGCTGAACACCTGCCTGCCATAGGAAAGTGGTGAATTGATTCCCTGTTTTGCTTTTCTTGTGTGCATAGCTTGAGCTTTACCTATTAAAGTGTCTTTATCTCAATCCATGAGTGTTGAGGTCTCCCCCGCCCCGTTCCCCTGGGGGGACGGGCTCTGGGATGGCAGCAGGACATGGCATGGGGTCTGCCCCCGCCCCTGCCCCTGCCCTGGTGACATGTACCCAAGTTCTATGCTCCTATTGGTCCCAAAATGTTCCCCTGGCCCAGAGTACTCTGGGTTCAGGAATGATTGCTCAGTCTGTGTGCTGACTCCCAGCCATGCAGCTGGTAATAAAGATCATCCTGAAATATCTACAAAAATGAGCCTTCCCTGATTCTTCCCACAGGCCAAACTGTCTCTAGGAAAACTGTAGAAACCTGTCATCAACACACGAGTTTCCTTACTTTTCCAACTCTCATTCCACCATGGGGTAGAGTGGGCAAGTGGCTGTGTGTGGCTTAGTTGCTATCTGGAGTTAAACTACAACAAATGTTTAACACCCATACGTCAATATTCCTGACACATTTTTCAGGTTTCCTACAGGATTTCTGTTTCATCTTAATTTCTTAGTCAGCAGAGATGTAATTAACTTAGTCTGTCTGTTCACTGTTATGTCCTCTTAAGTTCTACAGAAATTCCTGCAAATGCCCACAAGCTTTGCACATCTTGATATCAACCCCATAATTCAGTTTTCTTATTAGTGCTTTAGTTGAGAGAGGTGAAGGTTAAGTAAGATGCAAATGAGACCTAAACATGTAGGGTAGCATTTTCAGTATAAAATCAGTTGCAGGGATGCTCTTAAAAGCACCACAGGCTTTAAGGAAAACCGTGACCCTCAGAGCACAGTTGTAGGTCTCCCCTGGGAGATCTGGTGCCCTGTACCCCACTGGGCTGTTGCTGGCTTGGTGATAATTTAGGGGAAGTCATCCCTCCTAAGGAAGTACAACTCAACTAAGCAATTTTTCATTTGGAGATTTTTTACAATGTTTTGTCAAGGATATCTATGTTTCTTCCAAGAGAGGTCTGCTATCAACTGTTTGTACATTTGTTAAGTGACCAAGAATAAACTACATATATTTAAATGCATCTCATTCCAGAGCTATTTTAAACATGTTTTATCCATTTTTCGATGTCTCTGAAATAGGTTTTTAGAGCTTCATTTTCCTTGCACATTTTTTTCAAAGCCTTTGAATATTACAGCCAATTCTGGTGTTATTTGGTTTTCCATAGCAAGGGTTCAGCCTTCTGAATGTGAGATTTCACAGAGTGAAAAAAACCAAGATGTGACTTTTTCCAGTACACAGACACAATCTGTTCTATGGTGTAAATAAATCCCTGTTAAACAAATATTGACAAGCAGCTTCCTCTTAGATGTTACAAGTCATGTAGCTTCCCTGAGCTAGTTAACAGCAATACATGTCAATTAAATAATGACCCAGAGTCACTTCTAGCAAAGAGTTTAGTGTCTAATATGAGAAAATCATGGTAATACCTCTGAAATCACAGGAAAAAAGGCAGTTATATCATCTCACAGAAGTTATAATTTGAGCAGTAAGAAATTAAGTCCCTTACCTTCCTTTAAACTAATGTGTAAGTTAGGAAGTAAGTTCCTTTTCAGTTTTGAAATGATGCTATATTACATACTGCTTAGAGTTCATAATGGATTATATTAATTACTTTTAGATAAAAAAATAAAACTTTTAGATACTTTTACCTAAAAAAGAAAGGATAAAGAGCAGCCATGAATCTGTATAAAAATTTTGCCCTCCATAAAGCATTCCAGAAATCCTGGAATAAATCATTCTAAAGGCTGAAAGGCAAGAGGCAGTTTCTAATGGAACTATATCTATTATTCTCCTAGACAATCATAGTAATAGCAAGCAATAAAGAATCCCTTTTAAAATTAGGTATTACAGTGCACCTATGAGAAATTGACCTATTCTGCAAGATAAATAGGGCCCTCACAGAATGCTGCAAAAAAGAATAGGAAACACATAATTTATGTCCTTTTAAAATTATACCACTGGAACTAATATACTTTAACAATGCCTGGGAGTAAATTAAAAGCTGTGCCTAGGGCATATTAAATAACCAAGACTGTTGAGATATTTAAATTTATAATCAAGCAAGTTACAGGATAAACCTAGGATATCCCGAAACACAGATTTATTTAGTCGATTTAAGGAGAAATAAAGTTCACAGGCTAAAACAGAAACTTCTGCAATATAAATAAACATTTTAAAATTACTAGTCCATCTGACTATGTAATTCCTTTATCATCATTTCAGAGGATATGGGGTTCCTAAATCTACATTTTTGTAATATTAGGTTGAACCACTCCCATTGTCATTTTGGGCCTCCCAGCGCAAAGGCCATGCAACTCAATCTAGTGAGTCCTAAGTCCGTTCTGTCTAAAATAAAGTGTATTTTTAGACATCCAAACTCAGTTTAAGAATATAGTGTCATGCTTACTTTCTGTCTTCCCTGATAATTTGTTCCAGTGCTTCATTATTCTTTTTGTCAAGAAGTGTGCATCATACCGCTGTTTTAAGACCTAACTCATGCAAAGACTTTACTTTTTTTCATAAAATGCATTCAATATGACCGATTCTTCCCAGAAACATGCTAAAGTTATAAACAAATATTTTGTGTGACAAATGGTGAATCGAAAAAAATATTTAATTCCATTTTGTGTGACAAATGGTGAATTGAAAAAATTATTTAATTCCATTTTATTCTTTCATCCTTAAAGGAGGTTGTCCTATAGTTAATGTAGCTCCACACTGGTGCCTAGTGATGTACAGACTTAAACACAGGCAAGGCAGAACTTAATGCCAGACATTTTGCCCCACCAGATGCCTGAAGAGCCCTTCAGCCCTTCAGCCCTGAAGGGTGATCAATGTTGCTCACTTGTATATCTTGCTGAAAAGAGCAAGTCTCTGCAAAACAGAGGCTGGGGAGGAAAGAGGATAAGATTCCACATTGCTCTTCTTTTCCTCACTTCTTTAATCCTGGCCAGACTTCAGCCAGAGTACCAACAAAAGGCCAAGGTGACCTTGATACCACATCTCTCTCCTCATTTGTCTGCTGCCATCTGGAATCATTACTTCAACAGGTGACAGGAACCTTTCTTGTTTTTAAAGGGATGACTTTGTGTCTAACTTGAGGGCACAGTTTGCTCTAGCACTGTATATCAGGTGTTGTAAGACTATTGCATTAATACCTATAGCTTTCTCTGCATTTAATCTAAATATCTTTCCAAAGAGGAAAGCAGTATTGGCATAGGATTTTCATCATAGTAACATGCATAGAATATGTGTAATGTGTAATGTTTTCATCATCCCACCTATCTATTCATCCATCAGTATTGCTCAGAGCAGTTAGCAAGGCTAAGATACGTATGCTAATTTGTATTATGCTAATTGTCACATTATCAGCTCCAGCTGATTATTTTTGAATGACATTTTCAAAGACTAACTCTTGCTTCCAACAGAATTAGTATAACTTTTCAGCAATTGATATTTCCTAACCCACATGTATAACAGCATGCTGGATAGGTCCCTACAGACACATGAGGCAGCTTTCTGCTGGCCTTCTCAATTAAAACTGATTTCAATCCAGTACAATACAACAAGTAAACATACAGAGGTGATAAAACTTGAGATGCTTCTTTTGTTGCAGTGTTTTCCCTTTCAGGTTTACACAACACTGGTTAACCTGTGTCCAGGTTTTTTTGCAAACAGTGTGAGATATAGTTTAAAATTATGTCTCACTTCAATCTTTTATTTCAAAGTTGTTGTAACAAGTACAGGGATGCCTAAGAATTTTCATTATTGAAACTTAGACATAACCTGGGTCATCTTCTAACTTACAAGGTATAAATATACATGGGCAAAATTTAAAAAGCACAGCTAGTACTTACCTGCCAAGGAGTTGTTATTTTCTGCCATTTCTGCTTTCAGAAATAATTTAAACATACATTTCACAAAACAAAACCCCATGTTTAATGTAAAACACTTTTTGCAGAAATAAAAGATTTTGAAACTTACCGGAACTGAGATTTGAGGATTATTTTTAAGTTTTCCAAGCAGAGCAAAGCCGTCAGTGTTGATTTTCCCTTTTGGTTTTATGCTTAAGGATTCTATTTTAATACAGTCAATAAAAAGTGTGACACTGTTTGCTTCCACAATTATCATAAGCTTGTGCCATTGGGAGTCAAACAAGAAAGGCAAATGCAAAAATGATGCCGTTTGGTGTCTTCCGTCTGCTCCTTTATAAGAAAACTCAACACTTTTCACTTGACCATTGATATTCACTCCAACTTGTTCTTTTCCTGAAGAATCCTGAATCTGCCAAATAGTCCAGTATTTCTGAAGTGTGGCCCCAGTCATTCGAAAAGTAGTTAGAAAGGAATATTCATCAGGCAATCCATTGGAATATATGGCACTGTGTAGGATTAAAATACAGTACATTTGTTCTGTATTAGCTCTGAAAAGCTCCACATGTCACCACAGAGTAATGAGAAACCATTACTCAGTGGAACCATATCTCAACCATTCTTCTATCAATGCTCTTCTGCATGCTGAGCCCCAAAACAAGGTGTTACTAATGGCAAAAGAACTGGTGCAGAAGTGTGGGTTCTTCCAATGTTTTACAATTTTTATGATAACCCTTTCTAAGAGTAATGGATGGAACTACAACTCCTACTTCAGATCCATATCTTTCTATATATACTTTCTATAAAGTATATCCTGCAATTATCCTATTTCGCACTGTTAGATTTACAAAATCAGTCAACATAGTATGATGTTACAATGACCAGGGAGAAAACGCAGATCTGATTTGATTTTGAAGGCACAAGAATGTCTTTTGCAAATGCATTTTCTTGTTCAAGACCTTCCTTGTTCAAGATTGGCATCAAGCCTGCCAATAACCCTTTTGTTAAGGTATTAGCTATCACTTCAGCAGAAATCATTCAACAAATCTTTCGCTGACTAATATACGTGTGGTGAGAACCCACACTCAAAGTGTATTATGTCCTGTGACATTCAACCACAAGACTACAAGTAGAAGAGAACAGATCTGCCACATATAAAACACCTCGTATGTTAGCAACTCCTATAAGGTGAGCTTTGGAAACACACGTAACACTGGCTGTGTCACTCTGCAAAACAGTAATGTCATTTTTTTTATTTCAAATGTATCACTGAATCTAGTACAATATTTAAGAAATAGGCCTTTCCATATTCTATGGATCATAAAACTCTAGTGTCGAATCCAGTTGACATCAATACATTATTTGCCATCTACCCACATTTAAGAATAAGTTTGAGTAAATTTCTTAAGCATGAAGATATACAGAGCTATTTTGTCCCAGCTTGCATTAGAATAACTTCTCAAACAAGTAGACATTTTGAATAAAGATGATTTTTGAGTGGCAGATCAATCCTACCTCAGCAGCTATTTAGACAGCATTAGTGAATCTCTGGATTTAGGCTATGGGGGGGAAAAAGCAGAAAAATGGAATAAGTTAGCTCTTATTCTGTATGCTTGATGACTATTGATTTAGAAAAAGAGTACTTCCAGGAGCAATCTCCCTAGTTTGTGGTGTTCCAAGCTGTAGTGCAGCTGTGTTCCAGCAGGCAGCGGCACAGCCTCAGCAGATTTCAGCAAGGACAGAGAGAGCCTGGCAGCAGCAGCAGAAGCTTCACCTAACCAATAAAGTACCTGCACTGCTGGTGGTTTTCCCTTTTCCCCACGAGCCTTTGCATACACCTGAGAGCTAGGGTATGAGGAAGGGGAACGTTTAGCTGGAAAGTTTAGCTCATTTTACAAGGTGTGGAGATATACAAAGTTGGAAGAGGGGGCTCCTTGCCAGTATCTTTAATCTGCCTGTGATTTGCTCTGAATTGTGTTTCTTTTGAGTGAGGATGAAGTAGTCTGCCCCAGCTGGTTTTGTCTTTATAGGATATTATCTAACTCGTTATGTTCTGTCATCATTTATTTTCAGTTTGTATCTTGCCATCTCAAATGCAAATGTCAACCTGTAGATATTGTACCTTTCCCTGGGTTCTGAGCACTTTGCAGTGTTCACTGTCCTATATCCCTCCTTGTGTTAGATTTCTGACCTACACAATAAGCATATGTATTCTTTTCTGCTCCAGGAAGATACTTCTTTTCCGTATCCAGACATACCTTCACTCTTACTAAACTTCTGATGCAGTTCAGCACATCCTTTATGGCCCTTTGTGTCATCACTCTATAATATCTCTTTTAAAAGTAATTCAATCGCCTCTACTGCTAAAACCTTAGTTCAGCTGGTTTATTTATCTCTTCAGTTGCTGAATCTCATTTATTCTTGCAGTAAAGCTGGTTTTTCTACTACCACACTGAAGGTGGTATTGTTAGGTAGTCTTTAAATAGCCTACTTGTGACAATCAACTTTCTCTGTTAGGTTCAGTGACTCCAGGGGATCTGATACACTGAGTCTAAAAGAAGCAATACTAATCCCAGATCCTCTATGAAGAGGTTTTCAGTCTTTCTCTGCACTGCTAAGTTTTGCTGTCATACCAATACTGGTTCAACTGTCACACACATTCTCATCCCACCTCAGCTGACACAACTATGCTGCCAAAAAAACCCCAAAACAACCAAAGAAACAAAAAACCCCTAGTACGTAAACATACTTTTTGATTAGAAGACTGTTTATACCAGATTGGTGAATGAATTCTTTGCTATAGACTTAGTACATTTCAAGACATTATATGGGTTCTCCTTCTTTTTCCAGACATTAAAATAGGAAAGAAATATGTTCGCTTTTCCAGGAGATATGCAAAGAAGAGAAGTAACGTAAGAGCTTCTGACGTTGGTAAGAGAAAACGAAATTATAAGAAATGTATATCAAACACCAAAGATGAAAAGTCAGTGCACAAACATGGATAAGTATTTACATTTTTTTAAATAAAGTTAATAACCAATCAGAAGAACTGCTGCCTTTAGACTAAAGACTCAGTATCAGTAACATGACTCAACACATTGAAGCATGACCCATCACCAGAAAGGTACTCTGCAGGGGACTGTTACTATGTAAGATTTATACCTATAATTCTACACATAAAGCAGAGACAGATTCTCATCTCAGTTACTCCAATAGTAATGATCCTTTAGTGGTTTCAATGTATTTCAGAACATAGTTCTTTCCAAAGCCTATAATCCTTATATAGGCAAAACCCTTCTGAAGTCAGCAACTTAAAATGCTAAATATTTGGAAACCATGGCAAATTTAGCATGGTATTTAAATAAATTGTTGTAGATATAAATAAGTTGTAGAGAAGCTATTTCTCCATCTCACTGCCAAGTGAAGAGTGATGGACTCTGTAACCTTATTGAACAGCTGATAGCTGTATAAGAACTCAAATTATTTCTGGAAATTATTTTTAACATAGTTGTTTCCAATTCCACAGATTTATGGAAGGGAATCAAGCAATTACAAATTTAGATTCAGATAAATGAGCAAAGAAAGAATTAATATGGAAAATTATTTCAAGCCCAAAATTCAGATTTATTCCTCACCCATTTCCTATCCACTTAAATTTTGGGGGGATATAAGCCATCAGAGGTTTTATTTAATTTAGTTTTTTTATCGTAAGTTTATGAGAAAGCATTCCAGTCCTGCTTTTCTTGTGTACTCATAAAATGTATCATTATTAACTCCTTTAGCTGTTTTAAGAATACAAGGTTAGATCATTTTTTTAATCAGATACTTGAATATTTGCCTAAATTTTTAAAATATTGGAGGGTGGGTGAAACATTTGTAGTTCATCTAGAGGAACTTCTGAAACACTTCTATTGCTTTTAATCTTTTTCGTAAGTACCTAAGACTCTCACTAATCCCATATCTTGAATACTTACCAGGAAGATTTCTTTAAGATTTCAAAGCTAAGTCCTACCCAGGCTACAATACAACCAAGGTAAGTCATCTGACTATGATGAGGAAAGCCCTGACCCATCCCACTGACCCCAGGATTCATCAAGAATAGAAGAGTATGTAAAAAGGTCAGCTATGTACCTATTTAAATTCTGTAGAGTAACTGCTTATTTTATTAAATTTGCTTATTTGAGTTAATTTCTTAGGTGAGCTCCATTGCTCACTGAATTAACTTAGTCCTAGCTAAATGAAGATTTTAGAAATATTAGCACAACCCACTGGAGGTGGCTGTGGAAATTGCTGTGGCCATTCTCATGATAACACAGTATCATGTGCCCAGGATTGAAGGTTCTTTTGCTCAGTCTGGAGACACTCGTGTCTGCATGTCCTGAAGCTGCCTGGAATCACAGCTGACCTAGGAGACACTACCTGGCAGAAACTGAACAAGCAAAACCAATAAAACTTAGCTCAGCACTTTTAAAAGCATCTGTCCTAAGTCATTAACCAGAAGCAATTTGTTAGGACTCATTGCCCTCAGCTGATCTTTATTCTTCAGAAACTTCCTGTTCTGAGCTAATTAATTCTCTTATGACCTAATTAGCTTCTTAGCTGCATTTTGTCTTTTCTATTTTAGTGTCATCATCAATATCTGCGCAGCATAGCTTACTCGCAATGTGAAAGGAAAAGCACCTGAAGAACTTTGGTGGCTGAATGTAGAAAAGCCAGACCTTCAAGCATATGCACATGAGGACCAATATTCCCAAAGGAAACAAAAGCCAGAAAATCAGCCTTTGACATTCTCTGGATGTCTCAAGTTTACTGATAAAGCTTTATAAACTTCCTCCCTATTTATTGTGTGTATGTTGTGACAGTTGTATTTGTGAAGTCAAAGGTTTAAGATTTCATCCAATGCACAAAGCTAACTAGCCCTTTTCCCACTTGTATAACATGTATCATGAATATATTTCCAATATAATTTTTTAAGTTTTCCATTAAAAATAAACACAATTATTATCCAAATAACCAGGATTAATATTGTACTTACTAACTGGCGCACACCTACAATATGTGCATAGATTAAATTGAAAAATGATGGGTTCACCATGTCCAGCAAAAAAATGACACAGCTATGCGTCATGGCCGTTCCACACAAGGTTATTACACCATTATTACACCACACCATTATTACATGGAGAATGCTGTATTGATCATTCAGCAGATTTTACTCTAGAAGAAGCACTGACCAATGGGAATTTATTTGGATGATGGGAGAAGCTAAGTTATGACTTGTGTGCAATCATTTCTGTTCATTCTGGGATATATTTCTGGGCAAGGACCTTAAGCAGCCTAAAGACAAAGCTACAACTCAGTAGCATTTTAAGAAAGCTCTGTGAGTTTTTCAAGGCATAGGCTATGGCTACATCAAAGACTGAATCAATATGCTGAGCCCTGCCCATCCAGTTGAGCTCTCATTCCCATACCATATAGCCACTCTAAAATGGGCTCCTCTGTCTTATTATAATCATCATATATTAGCCTAAAAAATTATTTGCCTGTTGCCAACATGTTTGATGAGGCTTCCTCCCCAGGGCTCCTAAGGCACTTGGGCTATATCAGCCATCCAGCTCGGGAAAGCCATGCTGGCCATTTTTTCCAAACTCACTCTATTTTCTTCCTCCCCACCTCTCGATGCAGCAGGAGCGCACAGGCCGGAGGAGAGGGCCGGAGGGTGATCCCCTGTGTGTGAGCCCCGGCCACAACATCCCGGCCCCAGCATCCCAGCCCCAACATGCCGGCCCCTCCACCCGCCTGGGCCGCGCCGGTCCCCTCTTCAGCACCGCTGGCACGGACAGCTCCGGCAGCCGGGGCAGGCCGGGCAGCTCTGCCCTACCGTGCCCGGCCCTCCCCTGCCCTTCCTCCCCCGCCCTTCCCTCCTCTGATGCACTGGAGCACAGCCGGGACTCAAACCTTAATCCATTCCCTGGGCCAACTACCCCAGTGGCAGGAGTCAGCTCAGATGCTGTAGTAAGGCAGTTGATATAGGCTTGTTCAGGGACAACTTGTGTACATCAAGCACATATTTCACTAGAACCATCTATAGCAATAAATCTAAACTCTCTTAAAAGTGAAAATATTGCTGCTCGTATCTGAGAATCTCCAACCTTTAGTGAAGTGATGATCCCATTTGCTGTGTGTGTTTGGATTCACATTCATGCACTAGCAGCCCTGATTTGTGTCTGGGACTGAAAGTAACCAAACACTAACGCTCTTAAGTAGCTTAACCTGATGGCTATGAAGGTAGGACCCAGGGAGGACTGCAGCAAGAGAAGTTGTCAGTGATAGGTGGAGTAAGACATAAACACTTCACAATCCAATTATTCCTAGCTGAAACGGTCGTCCAGTTAATAGTCTTGTCAGTTAATTGCTAAGTTGAGGCATTCTTAATTACATAAGGTGCTGGAACAGAATCCAGACTTGCCTGAATTTGGCAAAGACATCTCTACCCTGCTGTACTGTCTCTATTCCTTCAGCAGCAGCAAGTCTGGCCTGCAAAGCACAAACACAATTAGATTCCGAAATCCTGACTTCTATCACAAATTCACTGTGACATGCTAAATAATAATTTTCAACTTTTATAGATTAAGTGACCATAAATCAGCCAGGAACATTCATGTACCTGTTACCTGAAACAAACATATAACGGAAAAACATTAGCTCAGAATCAGTGAGTTATTATCCTACCTTGTCTCTGCAATCCTCACATGATCAGAAAGATCCCTATGTGCCAATATTTTGAGAAAACTTTCTTCCCTCTCCTCCTGTCACATTTTCTTTGTCTCCCTATTTCAAGTTATCAACAACTTCTGACATGACTTTCCAGAGGTGAATCCCTTAGTATCAGCAAATCTTGAGGCACTCTGAGCAATATCACTGGTTAGAGGAAAGTGGAAGTCCCTGAAATTGCCGCTACAGAATCAGTCTGATCTGGTGGTGGCAATGAAAAACAAAAAATGTTTAATCCCTCTTTCTCCTTCCAACAGCTTTTCAAATTAGATCTAGCTGGTGGGAGATCTACCCATTAAACAAAAGATTGCAAAATATCTATATTTTAAAGCCAAAAAAGGAAGGCATTACCTGGTTGGTATCCTGAAGTCTACATTGGGTCCCAATTTATAAGCCACTTGTAGAGAAGTGGATCCCACTACTCTCTCAATAATTCCTTGGGAAGCAGCTTTTTCTATTTGGAACTGAGAAATCAGGTCAAAGCCTGCAAGAAAAAATATAGAAGTCCATAATATAACTTTCATTTTAATTTAATTTGAGAATTATGCTGTCATAGAGCTGAATATAACCTGATAATTTTTTTTAACAGGAGTTTTTTCCTGAAAAAGTCAGGATGCTACTTGCCTGGTAAGTCATCTTGACCAATCCTGATTGTTGGGCAGATATCAATTCTCTGACTGGCACCCAGAATAACTGGTAGTCCTGCAAAAAAAAAGTGAATTTACTAACCATGTGCCTGCACATTACCTCAGATCACCTTAGAAAATTAACTGAAGCATCTGTCAGATTATTATGAACTAAATAGAGCTAGAAATAATAATAAAAAGAAGTATATAATAATTTAAACTGTAGTCAGTAAAGCAAGAGGTCTAAGAAAATAATTGTCTGTTTCTAGAGAGCTCCAAATTAAAAATGGTGACTTCATATATTATTTGATTCTTTTTTCAAGCCTTTAAATGAGAGTGTGGTAATAATTCTTCTCTTGCAGAGCTGTTGAGAAATAGTAGCAGCTAAAGAAGGCCTACTGTGTAAGAAGATTTTGGGTTGTAACTTTAGGTGGTTCAAGCAAACTTAAAAAAAAAAAAAGGCCAGTTACCTAAATCAACAGTCTCCCTAGTCCCAAGGAAACTTAAACAAACCTCATGCCAACTAAAGAAGTTGTTGAGAATCTGTTGGCTTCTTTTCCATCCTCTCTGGTATTCCAAGCTTTCCCACTCTCCCCTGTGCCAGATTTTATCAGAAAATGAACATTCATGAAATGTAGGGTCAGGAGGCAAGAAGAACTGACAGACCTTTTTTGTTTACCCAAACAAGAACGTAGAAGAAATTTGTTTGAGGAAACTAAATCTAAAAATCCAATTTTTCAGAATATTATTTGTCAAAAAACCTTGTAATCACCATAAGACCTATAAGATTCCCAGATTTAAGGAAGGAGGAAGGAAAAATAAGCACTTATTTGAAGAGTTTAAGAGCCATGTACAAGTACAGCAACAAGTCACCCTGGAAAATGTTAGTAGAGTGTGCATAGGGAAGAATGAAGAGTGGAAGTTGGAAGGAGAAGCATTTCTAACCTACAGAGAGCCTTTTGTGTGCTGCAAAGGCTCAACCCCAAATGTGGGTTTCCTTCTGACAACATGGGCTTAAAGAGAACATTCAGGTTGACATGTTACACCTTAGAAAAGACCTCATTCTATACTCTTTGATGAGGCACATGGCTGACATCCAGCCATTTACATTTTACACCCAGCAAATAAAGGAGAACCAGTTTATTGCCCCATGCAGCAGAAGAATGTCCAACTAGAAGCACTGAAAGACAGAGGAAGGTTTGTGTCCTGTATCTATGATCTATGTCCAGGTTTTAATCCTTACCTTAAAATTGCATCTAATAGCAAATTTAAAGCGACACACACAGTTCTTGCTTTTTCCCTGTTTTTCATATGCATCCTTCTATCCATCCATCCATAAATAAATGAACATAGACAGCTCTTGCTTTGCGTGATGGCTAGCTACAGAGGATTTTAGTTTTGAATAAACCCAGAATAATTCTCTCAACATTCGAAATTACACAAAGATAAAACGTAGATAAAATCTGTCTCCTTACTTGATTGGTGCTGGATGGTGGCTGAGATGAAAGACCACAGAAGACTACACAGGTAAAAGAAAGCTGTAATTTCCCTGTAAACAGAAATAAAACTCCAGTATGAATCCATAGTTTCTGACAGGTTTTGTTAATAAATTTCTACTCCAAGCCATGCACATTAAATGTATAAAAAAACAGTTAAGGATTTACTAACAGATTTGACGAGACAATTTCTTTGACAGGACAATTTCTTTACGTGACAACATTTTATTTTTGCCTGATAATAAAACACGTCAATAAAGCTCTTTCTATTGTAGTCCTCTCATATAATGCTGGTAAGGACAGCTTTCACTCTTCTAATCTCTTATTTACAGATGTCTCTAAATCCCACTTGTTCTCTTACCAGTGGCTTTTCATCTTCACTGCTGGATTTCTTCACTTCTCTCATGTGAATATGCAGTGTGTATCGTCACACTGCCTGCTTCCGTCTCATTAGTCCAAGAGAGGAGTGCAGCAGTGGGTGCAGACAGCTGCTCCTGCCCCACCAGGACCCAGCAGAGAGGGAGGTGCAGGCTGCTGGGCTGGTTTTAACCTTTCCAAGGGAAGGAGGTGGAGGCTGGACAGACGTGTGTCCTGGTGGGCTCTGAGGGCGGATCTCTGGAGCCAGCTGAATATAAAGAAGCCAAGAGAGCAAATTAAAGCCTGCTTCTTTCACCAGCACAAGGGCAGGGCGATTCAGAAAATGTAAGTTCAGCAAAGCCAGTCTCTGAATGGTGGGGTCTGCTGTTCAGCCAGGCAGAGGAGCAAATTATGTTTACCAGGAGGTGTGAGGAAGCTGGTGGCTCTGATGTGGCATTAAGACTAAAAGCTCTGAGAAGATGGGAATCCCTGTCCTATAAAGAAGGCATATCCATTTCTCACTGATTTACTCATCAGGTGGCCTCAGGAGAAGACTGTCTGGTGAGGTCCCAGTTGGTTTTTCTGAATAAAATAAGTTATGTAAAACGGTTTTCCTGCTTAGATTCTAACCTTAAGGCACGCACATAGGCATTATTAAGCAGACTCCTGTTCTGTTGTCATTGATAAAGCAGTCCATTTCCAAAGGGGCTATTACATATGCTTGGACACACAAAGACATTTACTCATATTTGTTCACACAGATGTAAAGAGAGAGAAACTAAAATCTGTATGCATGAAAAGACCAAGAAAAAGCGATCAAACAGCCAAAAGGTCCTGATAGGCACCACAGTTAAAATTCATGTATGTATGAAAAAGTGTGCTAGGTTATGCTTATACATCACATTTGTAAGCTTTCATCTTCTCTAGATTACTGATATTCTGGTTAATAATACCTTAAATTTCCAGGTCTTTCAAAGTTTGGGATATAGGAAATGCAATAATCTCTGCTGTCTGATAAGTGTCTGGAGAAATAACTGGGTAATGAACTATCCCATTCATCCCAGTTTGCTGTAAGTCATACCCAGTATTGGTAATTTCAGTGTTAATGTGGTTTGCAGTTTTAAATCTACTTTTAGAAAGGATGGAGCTGGATCACAAACACAAACAGTTTGCCATGAATAATGTCTAATTTTTATGCCTAAGCCAGTGCATCTTTGGTGATACCATTTTTCCACCCTTCAAGAGAAAGGTACACCCAGGGACTCTTGTGGTCCAGCACGATTGTGAACATAATATATCAGCACCAAGATTGTCACATGAAACCTCTGTCAACTAAAAAAAACAAAAAAGGCAAAATATTAATTTGATTTCACAAGAAGTTTGCCCACATCACCACACACCCGAGTGCCTTATCCCCCATGCAGATATTTCCACTGTGGCTTGCAATGGTACCTGTAGGGCAGGAAGGGAGTCTGTAGGGAGCAGGAAGAAGAGTGATACATGAAATTCACTTGAAGCTATAATGAAGGGGAATAACAGGGGCATGTGGCATGTGAAGGAACAACTGAGAGCACCCAGGGCTTAGAAAGAATACCAGAAGGTTTGTGAAGGGATGGAAAAGAGTCAGGTGCCAAACCATCTCTTTTGTTATATATAAGCTGTGGCATTACCTTTGCCTTTGCAACTGCTTAGTATTGCCAATTTATTTGAGCCAGTATTAAGGAAGAAAAAGCCATTCCAGTAGTTAGATAAGGAACTAAGTAGTACCACCTTACAGTAAGTTAGAAATATTTTTTGGTACATGGTGTGAAGATGTCTGCCATCATTTGTGTCTGGGGTCACTGACACGCACATCATCCTCTCCAAAGGGTCTGGTTCAGAGAAATTCAGAGAACATATACTCTACTCCTGAGCAACCTGTAATCTAATTTTGCTTGCATTTCATTGCAGCAATTCTCAAGGGGGGAACTTCTTTCATGTCCAGAGTATTTTCCCAATAGAAGATCTTCAAAAGACATTTTTACTGAAATAAAACATGGGAGACACTATGTAAGTAAAGCTGGGAAAACACATTTACTATTCTGTTTGTGGGCAAAAGAAAAATTCTTTAGAAGACTAATAGCCTCTGGTTACTCTGTATGCATTTTGATGTCTTCATCTTGAAGGAAAACTCACAATCTGTGATGAAATTCCTGATTAGATGTTCTGCTAATTATAATTACATCACTTTGAAAGAGCCATAAAAATATTAACAGAAAAACTAGTGGTAGGAAATGTAATAGCCAAATGATCTAGCCAATATTATTCCCATTTCAAGAAAATGTTAACTGGGATAAATGGAGTATGTATCTTATGTATGCTGCTGTCACAGAGACAGTCCCCATTCCAACTAACACTCACGTTTAGCTGATCTAACTACTTTGATGTCACTCTATCGCTTCATAATTTTTCTCTTTTTATTAATTGGGCCAGTACAGATTTTTTCAGAAAAACTCAGTGCACAATGATTGCTGTTTAGCCACTTGTTCAGGGACTCATCATCTAAACACTAACTGGTCACCTTTTGAAAGTGGATTAATTAAACAGTGGTGACTTTGTTCAAATACTATCTCCTGAAAATAAGCTATGTAGGAATGGCATCACCTCACTAGCACATGGAGGTGTGCTTACATACCAGACTTCACATTTCACTCCTCAAATACTTGATTCCGTATTCATTCCATACTCCTGTTCTTCTGTGTAGCTGGAGTTGGAGAACAGGTATTCATACAGGTGTCTCTGAGAATGTGGCTGAATTGGAGGGAAATAGAAAATGGGTGGACCCAGCTTCTCTTGCAGATACAAAGCTTGCTCTCTGTGATGAAAAGGTTTGTAGAAAGGTGGCTGCAGTTGGACTTTCAGAAGGCACAATCCATCAAAAGCCACAGAAACCAAAGTTTGGCTCAGAAGGAGCCATGAAATGTGGCAGAGCAGAAGGTTTCTCAGTTCAGGCTTGGGTTTACGGCAATTTAGGATGACTAAATCAAGTGAAAAATCCTTTCCTGATGTTTATTTTATAACTGGGCTTGTAGGAACTCAATGTCACTGGCTTATATTTTTGAGCAGGACTTTTAGGAGGAACTAGGCAAGTTTGCTCTTTCCCTGAAAAGTATTTGTTACACATATGCAGGTACTGGGGTCTCAAGAACAGGCCTTGGAACTGGAGGAACTGAAGTCCAATTGTGCAGTTAAAGTGGGGCCTCTGCCTGTGTGAGTGAGCCCATAAAGAACCAGTGGTTGAGGCTCCCAGCCCTACACGGCTCTTCCACACACAGCTAGAAAGGAGAGGAGCAGCAGGGAAGACATAAGCTCTTATTTACTGCCTATCTCTCTCCTATCTCCTGGAGACCACTTCTCTCCTGTGTGGTCTTCTCTAAATTGTGCCTTTAGTCTTTTCAAGTGACTTCAGCTGCTTATGGCCATGTTCTCTGTTCAGTTTACAATAACAAAAATCTGCTTTATACATTTCAACCTTCTTTATCCTTACCTATAGTGTAAGGGGTCACTGCTCTCCCTGGAATTTACCAGACCTCAGGATAAGCACATAACACACTCTTGAGTGAGTTTGTTGTTACGCTGTATTTTGCTCTGTCAGCTCAAGATTAACTGTGTGGTTGTGAGTGATGGCATTTCTGAAAGACCTGCTCTTTATTAATCATGCTAAGAGTTAAGGTAACTTGGACCTGGGACTGATCTCATTGACATCAGGGGAAAAACTTGCACAGACTTAAGCGCCTTTTAATTAAACCGGCAACAAATAATTAAACCAGCTTCCTGAAGTGTAGGGTAATTGAATTGACAACAAAACTATAATCCTTGTCAGGTTCCAACACATCATTGGAATTTAACAAATAATTTATTATCCAATAAATTCTTACCTTCATCATACAAGTGTACTTTTCTGTCCAAAATTCTATGAATTTTGGCATGGGATGAAAAACAACATTTCTTTCCAAGCTGTCAGATGCCCTTTTCCATAAACTAAACAGCTTCTTTCTAGAAGAGGTCACTCAAAGAAACCTGGGGATGCATAGGGCCAGATTCTCATCTCCTCAGCACAATCCTCTTTCCAGGTGAACCTCGTTGTAATGGCACTGCAGCCAATTTGTGAACACCTAGGCTGTCCCAAAGTAGTCTACAAAATTCAGTCTCAGGAGGGTTCTTGGAGCACAAATAGAGATGGTCTCTATATGGGGCCAGACAAACTTCCACTTTAGCTCTCTGTCCCCCGTCATAATAATTCTTTCTGTGGATGAGGCTTGCAGTTCCCATTACCTTTGGATGAAAGTCTATATTGTGGTATCATTCCTATTTTTATTTCTTTCTAGGTCAGAAGATTTGCATGCTGTCTCCAGGGGTCAGACAGCAATTATCCCCAAACGTTACAATCAGTGTCTCAGATTATATTAAGTACAGGAGAATTTATTTTCTAGTGGAATGGCAGAGAAAATGAAAAGTTAAGCAGACTTCAAGCGTAACTATGCTAATATTGCAATGAACACTGTTGTGTTTCAGCAGAGATTACAACTCTGATCTCACTTAAGATACATCTGTGTCCATCTACTGATGACACTCACTCTCAAAAACTGAAATAAGATCAGAAACAGGCTCTGCTGTTATTTATTAGTTATTTGTCGAGTATAAAATGTAGTGAAAATTTTCTCATTTGTAATAGCAACTACTATTACCAAGAGCTGATTCAAATTTCATGTAACTAAAAACAAAACAAAACAAAAAACCACCCCAAATTTGGAAGTATCTTCAGTCAGAGTTTAAGGAGTCTTGATAATGTTCTTTTATATTCTTCTCTCTTTCTAATACCCAAGATTCTGTTCTAGACAAAATTACATTAACTGAACTTTTTGTAATTGTTGACATGATGGTACTTAGTTCTGTTGATATTTATCTCCAAATACTGCGACAAGTGTAATTTATTTTAGTGTCATTAAATACCTTTTGAAAGAGATCATGATATCAGTAAGAAAATAACTGTTGATTTAAATGGGATCAGGTTTTCCCTCTCTTACACCAGCATATGTTCATCACAACACTGGTTCACAGGTAAAAAAACTCATGAAAATAAAATTATTGTATGGTTACTTGAGACAGCAACCAGTTTTTCTCCATCACTCCCCACCTCTCTGCCTGCCTTCTCTGGCCAGGCTTGGCATCCTGCCTCCTATCCTCAGCCCAGCTGAGCTCCAGCTGCCTGAATCCAAGGATGGGACAGGTTTCCCCCCCATCCAGAAAGCAGAGGATGAGAGATCCTGACAGGGTGGAAAAGGAAAGAAATATGCTTATGTGTCTTCTTGGTTAACCAAAATAGCAAATTCTATGGCACAAATTCTGATTTTTGTGGCATCAGGGGAAAAAATAAGCTGTTTCACACTGCTGATGACCATGGGGTTTCTGTAGGATTTTTTCTAAAACAGCAGTCTCCAAAGTCCTCAGATTTTCCCAAAGTAATTTCAGGATTTTCGCAGACTCAGGGCATCACTGTATAGCCCAATGCTTATTCAAGGACTGTCTGAACAGCTTTGGGATGGGGACAGTAGGGTGCTCTGTTCATTTTGAAATGAAAGCTGTGATTCAACAAAGTGTGGTATTAGGACCACAGAAAACTGGCACACACAGACCTCTATATAGAATTGATGACATTTAGAATATGTATTTTCATCTTCAAGACATGTTCTGTATCAAAAGAACTGTTCCAAATTTTAAAAATTGCTATTTTCTCTCTTATAAGAAATATAAAGGACATAAATATATAAAAATATAGGGAGGTTGTGGAGTCTCCCTCTCTGGAGACTGTTGCAGTTGGTGTGTTTTTGCATTGGCACGGTAAGCTGCAAACCTTCCCGGAAAGTGCAGCGAGGCTCATTCGGGGAGAGCGGCTGTTCTGCTTCCCGTAGCCCTTCCGAGCTGCCCTGCACTGCTCTGGCTGGCTGTTGGCTCCACAACACGGCGGTGATAAACGAGGTGAGAAGGGTCCCGGCATGGGGACCTCAGAGGATCTGTATTCCCATGATGACACGCTGGTTCCCAAAGGCAGAGAGGAAGCACATGGCATGGAGCCTGGGGGTTTATATGGGCATGAGGGGAGCAGAGAGAGCACATGGACTAATGGGGAGGACCGGAGGGAGCAGTCAGGATTAGGGACGGGGAAGGGAGAACAATGTGGGGAGGGCAGGCATTTAGTAAGAAAAGGAGTGGGGAAACACAGCACCACAGGAGACATTCAAAACCCATCTGGATGCATTCCTGTGTCACCTGATCTAGGTCACCCTGCCTTGTCAGGGGTGTTGGACTAGATGATCTCCAGAGATCCCTTCCAACCCTACCAATTCTGTGATTCTCTGATTCTGTGGTTCTGTTACTCTGTAATTCTGTGATTCTGTGAAAGCTGAGGGTATAAATTGTTGGAAGTTCTCAAAATACCTAGTAAGCTTTGCACAAAATAGTGGGTGAAATTCCATATAAATAAAGAGGAAATAACTGGCAGTGAAAAAGCAGTCCTAAATTTATGGTAGCTTCTACGGTTCTAGAAAGTTATGTGTCAGCTGTGACAGGCAGAGCTATGAAAACATACCTTAATGCTCAGTAGTGGGCAAAAAGCACACTGCATGTTAGGAGAGATTATGAAAACAGTAGTGAACAAAGCAGAAACCATCAAACTGCTGCGGTATAAACCATGATCAGGGATGATCAAAGGTTTGAACTGGTTTCAGTAGGGAAAACAGTTAAATGGATAAGGAGTCTTCAAGCCCAAAAAAATGAGATCTAATGAAGTCTAAGCAGTATGGGAAAGTGAGTAAAGAACAGTTGTCACTCTTTTGCAGAACAAGGACTAAGTTTAACAATCGAAGCTGGAAGCCAGAAGATTCAAAACAAGCAACAAACAGCACTTCCCCATACAACTCGTAGGTGAGAGGTGAGATTCTTTTCCACCACTTTTAGTATTCACCATTGCAAATGCTAAAATTTTTATAGGCTCAAAAACAGATACTGGCTGGGAAAATACACGGGAGAAGTGTTCCTATGTACTTGTGCTACATTTTCATGCTTCTCTAAGCATCCACTGTTACCTTGACCAGAGAAATAATGCTGGACCAAATGGACCTTTGATCTGACCTGATAGAGCTGTTCTTATCTTTTAATATTTAAACTATTTGGAATACTGAAAATTCAAAAGGGAAAGACTGCCCTTGTAATGCCAGAACACATTTCAGAGGACTTAGACCTAGTAGTACTCTTTAAAAAAAACCAGGCATGGTCTGAGAAGGAAGGGAATTTTTTACTGATGTTTGCTAATATTTTCAGAGCGCAAGATACTGGGATGGAAGTTGGAAGTTTTGTTCTTGTATATGGAGAGGATTCTCAAAGATTACTTCCCAGACTGGATGTTAGAAAAGAATCCGAAAAGCGTAGAAGCATAGAAGGGTTTAGTGCAGGAATGATCCAGGGAGACCACTTGGTCCAGCCTCCTCTCAATGCAGAATCATATTTCAGAGTCAGAGCAGGTTGCTTAGGGCCTTAGCAGGCTGGGACCAGAGTAACTCCAAGGACAGAGACTCCAGAACTTCTTGAGGTGACTGCACTGTTTGTTCAATCAGAATTTCTGCTTCTACATCTTAGGAACACCTTGGAATCTGTGTTTGTTAGCACTCAGAGTTTCTCGGCCTCATTCCTCCCTCTCTTGCCCTTGAGAACAAATGTAAGAAGGACTTTCACTACCAGGAACAAGTGATTTGATAGTTACTTTCTATCTGGTTTTTATAGTTGTAAGTAGCTATTTGTGCGGAAAGAATGTGAGGAGTCAAGGGCTCAGACAGTTTAAGAGCAATATTTAAGAGACATGCAAGACCACATAAATTCAGAAAAAATATATCTTACAGTGATATCTGGAATATATTTCTTCTGGAAAACTACATGAAGAACTTTTCTTAAGAAACAAAAAAAAAAAAAACAAAAGAAAACAAAACAAAAAACAAAAGAGATAGAGGCTGAGCAGAAAAGTGTTTACCTTATTTTCATCTTGATTCATGTTTTAATGGTTGGCTTTAAAAAAGATTAGCAAATCTTTTACCGCAACTCACTGAAGGAGGAAGGTGGCATGTCTATAAATAAATCCATGTTGATTATGTAGTGGTGTAAGCTTCTCCGTCTCCCATGTTATTGATGCAATTCTTTGAACTGCATCTCATCAGATATGATTAGATATTTCCTGTTGTCATGTGTAAATTAGTCACTCACTCGTTCGAATGTCACAGATCTTGTTTTGTTGCTTTCTCATTTATTTTTTATGTCCTATAGCTGGATTGCCCAAGACAACTGTTGTTATTACTTTTTTAAAATTCCAATTTTTTTTGTCACTGTTGAGGTCCACGTACAACAAACTTAGTAAGTCTTATTATCCAAAGATGCTATACTTTTGGGGTGTCTTTTGGTTAAATTTTTGTATGTAAGGTTGAAGTAAGTGTTTTCAACAATAAAACTTCTTGTAATGTACCTCAAGATGTCTTACATTTGCTTAGAGTTGAGATGGTACTTGGTTCATACGCCTTCCTAAACTAAGTGTCAATCTGAAAAAAAACCTCCAGCAAAGGTATTAGGAAGATGAGCATGGAAATTTAGCTGCAACAGTGGCTTGCAAATCAAGAGTCAAGTGCCTCCCCGCAAAAACCAAGTAGGAATGTCTCCTATGTACAGGATTCTCATCTTCATCCACAGGAACTATGCACAAAAAAAAAAGTCAAGGAAAAGGGGACA
>WEIT01029430.1:9742-26929 GCA_013389985.1 Dryoscopus gambensis | reverse complement strand
TGTCAGATTCCTCACACCTGTTGATTCACTCACAGACAAGAAGTCAGAAGGAGCAAGACCTCCGACTTGGTTACTTTAACTGTGATATATTAAGTTTGTTGCTGATCAGCAGCCTTTTCCAGGTAGACATACAATGGTCAGGATTTCCTAGCATCTTATCATGATCCAGATTTTGCTATCTGCAAGTTAATGGTGAAGAAAAAACAAGAGTATTTTGTAAGCAAGTAATGACTCATTACTTGCTAACTGCAGGAAAACATCTAAGGAAGTTACACTGAAACACAAATATGAAGGCCCAAAAGATCAGTACAAACACACTCTGGAGTGAAAAATTAAATTAATGAATTTCTAAGTGTTCTTTTATTTTTCTTTAAAATCTTTATGAAGAGAGTGAGCATGGATTCTACAGTGAATATAGATAAAAAGACCACAAATGAATTTAGGGTATCTATATGGAAGATTTTATAAATTCTTTTCCTCATTTCAGCATTTTTCTGTGACCAAATCTCTTCACATTCAATGAGTCTTAATTTTACCCAATGCTTAAAAAATATACTTGTATGAGCAACTCTTACAACACATTAATGAACAGAAAATCTGAGTATCTTCTGTTCCTCCTACTTGGTGTGCGATACCATTCTTCAACAAAGCAGAAGGTACAGGAAGGTTCTCACAGTGCTGAATCATCATTCACAGCATTTTCATACACAGGCTTACTTAATTATAAGTAAAAAGAAAGTAAGTTTAGGGGAATAGAATTAATAAAATGAAGGACAAAACACCAAATGGAGGGCAACATGAAAATGTAGTTGAATGGAGACTGAAAAGAGACATGCAGGAACACCAGAGTAGAACTGGTGATCTCGGAAAAAGGAAAGAAATTTAAAAGTAGGGAAAAAATCCTGAAAACAACCCAACCGATAAACATCAAGTTCTCAAGTAGGGGCTGATTTGAAAAATACTTCTATTGTTCTTATGAATCAAGTGAGATGGTTGAATTTTTAGAATTACCTTTTTTAAAGGGCATACACCTTTTAAAGTATTTTTCTTCATTACATTTCCACTTCAATAACTGAAAACTGAAGTATTTCAAATATCTTTATCTTATTATAAAGGATGGATATGAAAATATGTTCTGTTTTGTTTTTCAGATCTGTTTTTACAGATTAGAATACAATTGGCTTTTTTTTCCCCTGGTACTTCTGTTAATTAAATGTACTACAGTATTATTTTTTCCTTCTCAATTTCCTCTTGCTCTACTATTTCATTCACAAATGACCAAACTTATAAATCTAAGAACTCCTCTGTACTTCTCCTTATTTTCATGAAAATTGGTTCAGAAATTCCTAATTTCCTTACTTCGAAGTCTTACACTGAAATTTTAACCATATGTTAACAATAACTTCAGTTTAAAATTAGAATCTCTCACAGAATAGGTCAGAGAGGGCTATAACATTTCTTGTTATAAAGAGCACAGTGAGAAAAACCCATATTATGTTATTAACTAAACAAAGACTGACAAAAATCTGTTTGTTTTATTGGCAAACTTTATTGTGAGTAGGTAGCGTTATGAAGTGCTGGAGGTGAGTGGGATACTAATGTCCATGGTTGATAAGATCTGGCAAAATGCTGTATTCTAATGATACTTCATCTAAGCTAGTAAGCATTCAGCAAGTATGTGGAAAACAATACAGATGTTGTTCTAAAAGAAACTAGTGATTACTGAAATTTACATGAAGAGATTAGGATCTCACTTGACTGATTTGCATTGCAGCATACAGAATGCAAAATCTAAAAGAATACTTTCTCTTGGCATAAGCATTTTCTGATATTTTTTGTTTGTCCACCGTCAATAGATATCTAAGTATAATTTTTAACTTGTAGTCTACTTAATCGATTCCAAATCTATAAGGGAACAATAAAACACTGCAATAGGGTGTTCTGGAAGATAACCGTCAATTTACCAATCAGTAATTGTTCGCCTTTGCTCCTCACATCTTCAGAGATTTATGTGATTGTTGACAAGTCAAATCTATAAAATTAAAAATGCTTTTGCAGGAAATAACATAATTGTTGTGGTTTGACACTGGCCCAACGCCAGGCACCCACTAGAGTCACTCGCTCACCCTACCCTACCACAGCTGGGCAAAAGGAGGGAAAAGAGGAAAAAGGGTTAATGGAGGCTTCATGGTTGAGATACGGAGAGTGGGAGAAACAGTTCAAGGGCAAAACAGGCTCAGCTTAAATTGCAAAGTGAATTTATTATTAACAGAATCAGAGGAGGGTAATTAGAAGTAAAATAAGCCCTTAAAACACCTCCCCCACCCGCCCCAGGCCCTCCCTCCTTCCTACCCACAACACAGGGAGGCAGGGCAGGGGGATGTTTGTCAGTCCATCACGAGAATTTTCTTCCGCTGCTCTGGGAGAGGAGTCCTTCCCTGTGAGGCCGTGGGGTCCCTCCCACGGGAGACAGTTCTCCGTGAACTTCCGGGCGTGGGTCCACTCTCATGAGCAGCAGCCAAACCGCACCTGCTGCAGCGTGAGTCCCTCCCACGGGCACACAGTCCTCCCAAAACTGCTGCAGTGTGGGTCTCTTCCCACGGGGTGCAGTCCTCCAAGGACAGGCTGCTCCAGCCTGGAAGCAAGGGCCCTCTCCCTCCACTGGATCTTCCACTGGATCACAGCCTCCTCCAGGCATCCAGCTGCTCTGGCATGGGCACCTCCCCCATGGCTGTGGGTGGATCTCCGCATCTCCTGTGGACCCATGGGCTGCAGGGGGACAACCTGCTTCACCATGGTCTGCACCACGGCCTGCAGAGGGATCTTGGCTCCGGCACCTGGAGCACCTCCTCCCCCTCCTTTTCCACTGACCTTGGTGTCACCATGTTGTTTTCCCTCACATATTCTCACCTCCTCCTCTGCTCTGACTAGAAGCAAAAAAAAACCCCATGACTTTGTTTTGATCTTCTTCTTAAAGATGTCATCCCAGAGGCGTTACCAGCCTCTCCACTGGCCCAGTTCTGGCCAGCAGCATGTCCATCTTCAGAGCCATCACAGATGGGCTCTGCCAGACATGGTGGGAAGCTTCCAGCAGCTTCTCACAGGAGCCATCTTTGCAGCCCTCCTGCTACCCAAAACCAGGCCTTGCCAAACTAATATAATAATAAATAAATAAGAAAGAAATATCTCAATAACATTTCACACTGATTCACACATTCCATGTTGCAGACTCTTTCCGGGCTACAAAATACAGTTGGTATCCCAAGATTATGTCATGACCTTTGTGAAACCACTTAGGGCGTAATTTCTGAGGCAGCTTTAATAACCACCTCGACAGCCTTTGAAGAGTTGTTTTTTGAATAGATTTCATTACAGTATTCTTTTTTACCTCATTTTCCATAAGAAGACAGTGACCTACTTAAGTGCCTGTAGCCCAGTGATCATAATAAAGGCATATCTGCAAAGATTGTAATGGTTTATTATAACCACTACAATGTGAATTAACATGCGTTCTAGTACATCCGCTATTATTTACATAATATGTTTAAAGCCTTACCTTATTGGTAAGTAATATGAAGTTAAAGAATGCTGAAAATTTTTATACTGCACATATACATACTGTTTCCAGCCAATTCAACCACTTGACTAATACAACACCTCACTGATGTGTTAGGCAGGGAAAAGTGAGGTGAGACTGAAAGCAAGGCAGGCAGGGCATTTGCCTCATGGACTCATCTCTAGCACCCAAGCAAGAAGAGCAGGGTAGGGCTTGTGATGATCACCAAGATCAGCGGAGAATCCTGTCATCTCTGGGCAATGTGATGGTGATCAGGCAGGTGAAGCCCAACAGGGTGCTAGGTCTGGCAAAGCATATCTACAGGACAGGACTGTCCAGGCAAGGAATCAGTTCATGGTCCTGATCTTAAGGAGTCAGTGGGTAAAAGTCCTAGGTGTGATTTCTCACAGTTCTTCTCCCAGCATTGTGGTTTAGTTGCACCATATCAGAGACGATGTTGAACATCATTACAGAACATTCTGGAAAGCTGCTGGAAAGCAGCTCTGCAGAGAAGGACCTGGAGGTGCTGGTGGACAACAAGCTGTCCATGAGCCAGCAGTGTGTCCTTGTAGCCAAGAATGCAAATAGTATCCTGGGGGGTGTTAGGAAGAGCACTGCCAGCAGGTCAAGGGAGGTGATTCGGTCCCTCTACTCAGCCCTGGTGAGGCCACATCTGAAGTGCTGTATCCAGTTCTGGGCTCCTTGGTACTGACATGGAGCTCCTGGAAGGGGTCCAGTGGAGGGCAGCAAAGTTGATTAAGGGTCTGGAGCATCTCTCTTACAAGGAAAGGATGAGAGATCTGGGCCTGTTCAGCCTCAAGAAGAGATAATTGAGAGGGGACATCATCAATATCTGTCAGTATCTGAAAGGAGGGTGTCCAGAGGATGGAGCCAGGCTCTTCTTGGTGGTGCCTAGGACAAGAGGCAATGGGCAGAAACCGAAGCACAGGAAGTTCCACCTGAGCATGAGGAAGAGCTTCTTTACTTTTCAGGTGACCATACACTGGAACAGATTGTCCAGAGAGGTTGTAGAGTCTCCTTCACAGGAGATAGTTGAGAACCATCTGGACACAATCTTGTGCCATGTACTCTAGGATGACTCTGCTTGAACAGGGAGGTTGGACCAGATGATCCACTGTGGTTCCTTCCAACCTGACCCATTCTGTGATTTTGTCATGTAAACAAGATGAGATCAGAAAAAAATTATTCTAATACTGACAGACAAAAATCATAATTTTACAAATTATCATATCTGAACATTTTAACTTTTAAATCTCATCCTTTTGCCACTGATTACATTAATGGTACAAACAGATAACATTTTTCTCTATAGCCACAATGGATGGATCAAACTAAGCCACAATGGCTATGGAGGAGAGAAAAAACACTATAGATTCTCAGGTGGTTTTGCTTATACTGGTCAAAAACCTGGCAAGGTATGCTGCAATAGCTCCACATCTTGTAAACAAAATAACCTTTTTCTGAAACAAGGGCCTAAGAGACAAAAGAAGAAGAGATGAAAGAAGGCTTGGCACATGCATAGTTTAGGAACAGTTTCAGTTTATATGTACATTAAAGTGAAGGTCTTATATCACCACTTAATAATTACATTCAGTCTAGGCTTATACTCCATCGTGATTGACAGTTTTGGCTGCAGTTACTTGCCATCTGTTTTGTTTCTGTCTCTCCCCTCTCAATTTTTTTTTACTTTTTTATTGCCCTTTGTTTCCTTCATCCATTCCAGATGTTCCTCCATCTCGAGGGTTTTTTCACTCTCCTCCAGTGTTTGAAACATTCTTTCTAAGATGGCAACCACTTAGTCTCCCTCACTTGTTTCAAATATATTATCCAAAAGTCATTTGAGACAACACCCTGTGTAAAGAAAATTATGCAAGATTATTATATTGTCCACAGGATAAGCAGATTAATATCTTTACATGGTCTTTTCCTTATGAGGAGAAGCACTGTGCCTTACTCTGGCATTGAATATTCTTGTTTTAGTTTTAGTTCAGAAATATCTCCGAAACTTGGAACTTCTGTCTTCAGAGTACAGATAGTCTGTTGTGGAGGAGACATTACTGTAATTGTTGTGAGGCATGTAACCCATATAATTGCAGTAGCAATAATTCTTTGATGAATGTTTAGCTTTTACTGTGTGTATGTAATGAATAATAGATTATATCTTAATAAGGTCTCCAGATAACACATACTTAGATACATATATATACCACACTATATATGTCTTAGCCTTGTAATGGTATAAACAATATTCCCAGATTAAACTCCTGTTCAACACAGATAAATGTAAGCATTTATGTTTAATTTATATCCTTAATTTCTGAGAATGGCAGCTCAATATTTTCACATCAGGTCCTACTTATTACCATGTCAGTTGCAGAAAAACTGTGTCAGAAATTATAATACTACAAACAATCTAATTAAAATTTCGAAATTCAAGAAGTTATTCCTTCAGGATAATCAAACATATACACGGATCAGTTTTATTCACAGATGCCAGAAAAAATGTTAACCTGCCTTCTCTGCCATGAATCCTAAGCCCCTAGTAAGATATGATTATGTTTTTTCTTGTATGAGTGATCCTGGATATTTAAAGAAGGATAGAGCAGGTTATAGAAGCTCTCTTACTGAAAACCTGTACAAGTGATATCACATGGGATCTCTATTACAAAATGCTCCACTCCTCTCATCCACAACGTCAATGTTCTTTTACTTTTTAGAAGTATTGATATTTTTCCAGGACTGTAGTCCTGCCTTAACTGAAGAGAAATTTTTTTCACCTCTCTTCTAACAGGGACTTAAGACAACTGAAACTGTGTTTCTTTCTGGAGACATTTACATTCAGGGCTGCAAAGCACCTACCCTACCCTGGAACATCTGGCTATGACAGTAACACAGTTTCTTAAACCATTCACAAATAAAAGGAGAGAGAATTCACTCGAATGTCAAATTGTTGGTAGGGTTAGGGGTTTTTTGGTTGTTTTATTTTTGGTTTTATTTTTTTTCCTTAGTAAAACATATCAGCAAAGCTACATTAATTGCATGACAGGTAGCTGTTTGTTTTAATTGAAATAAAGGACTACCCCAGCAGCAGAACATATCTACCAATCAGCTATCATATCATAGAATCATAATATCACTATGGTATTTATTGTTTTCTGCTTACATGCTCTTATATTCCTAATCCTACTTCAACATTACATAAGGCTAAAATATCCACTGACTTGGACAGAAACAGTATCAGCTTTCTACATACATCTTGTGAGACTAAAATGCAAAACACTGTGATAGAATTCTCTGTGAGTAATGATTTATATAGAGGTTATTCTTTTGATATTGCAGAGTCTTTCAAACATCAGTGTCAGATAAGTTGAGCAGCATTCCCATTTCACCCAGAAACAGAAAATAGATTAATATTATAAAGAAGGTGACTACTAACAAATTACTGTACATCATTCCTAACACATTTCAGAATTTTAACCTTGAGATATGACACTTGATGCACTGTCAGACGCCACGGTGAGGAAAAGGATTCCTCACAGCAAGCCTCCAGCTACTTATTGGTAATTGGTTTCATGAACATTTACAAAGTGATGAAATCATTTTTCCTATTTATATTTGAAATGTCTATCTCAGAAACCATATTGATCTACTAGGCAGAATACAGTCATGTCAAGTGTTGCATTTATTTCTGGAAAAATCATCATCATATTCTAAACTCCTATGCACAAAATCTTACTTATGGGCAAAGGAGAAGCATACCTTATGTGTAACTAAAGCCAAAAAGTTATTGCTAATATTAGTGAAATCTGAAGAATCTCATAACTATTAGTGAGATCTAGTCATAAAAAAGAAGAAAGCACAGCACTGCAGTTAAAATTGTTAGATACACACATTATTTTCTACCCCTTTTCGAGCGTTATGCTCTCAATTCCAACTGCCTTGCAGGGTCATAAAATTAGTGGTTAGCTTGGTGGTAACGGGTATTTTTAAGTCATCAGCACTTGGAGCTTTTGCCAAGAGAAACATTATGGTTGTATTAGTGATTTTTTCTTCCTCACTTCAGGGTCCATTTGGGGTCTTTTAGAATCATTGCTAACACATTTGTCTTTCTTCACTGGTCTACCTCTCAATACTACATATGAATTTATTAAATATGTTGCCATGGGCTTTTTTCTACTGGTTCCACCTAAGACCAGTTTTATCCAGCTCCAAGTTTGCATTTTTGTAACCGACCGTGGATCAGTTTATTTCTCTGCTGCCAACCATGTGCCAGCCTTATGCCTTATCCTTGCACACATGCATGAGGATACGTCTCATTGTCCTTTACTCTGCTTCCTTTGTTTTTCAAGGCCTCTGCTGTCCTACCAGGTCTGTACTTCTCTACATTGCACCATTATGTTGGAATCATTAATATCGCATTCCTCACAAAATAAGTACTTGTTACTGCTATGTATATAAAACTAAGGTTGTACCATGCAAAGATAAAAATTATCTGTTAAGTACTCTTTCAGGGATTTCTAATGTTTTTGTTTTTTTTTTCTTTCTTAATACTACAGTGACAAAAGCACTGATGAGGTATTCTCTGTTATTTGTCAGTCCTTTCAATGCTGCTCTTCACTTTGACTATATCAGTTTTCTAGCATTTTTTTTCTGTTATTACTGTATTAACTTCTGTATACATGACTTATTTGGACAGTTAATTATTATGTCCTTCTTTGGAGATAAAGAAATATAAAACTAATATAGAAAAATCCTTTAGTCAAAATAAATATCCTTGTACTCTTATATCTGGTCTGGGTACCCTCATCATTGTGCCTTGGACTATGGTCCAGTGGACTGTAACTAAGATTCACTACTCCATCATGTTAAGGCAGATGAAGAAAATATTGCCCCAAAGGCCTTTCTTGCCTACAACTTTATTGTTCTCTGAGATTTTCATTTTATTACATTAGCTTATGGTATTGAACAAGTAATCATGGATTTAAACAATAATTGGTGTACTAAAAGTTAGCTGAAATTTAAAAAAAAGACACATTAATAATCCAAATTTAAATTTATTGCAAACTAGGAGCAGAAACTATTATGTTCATGTTTTCTTGATAAAGCAGAAGCAGTGCATTAGGAGAACTTGGGATACACTGGTGGACATACTAACTTTTTTAGCCTAATGAACTTAATTCACCTGATAGGTCACATTCCTTATTCTGCTTCATCTGCAAAAATAGCCATGATTTCCACTAACATAGGAAGCTGAATATGTGGTTAGTTCTATAAGCTGTTCTCACAGAAGGAAAAGCCTGACTGTGCTACTACTTACACACAAACACATCTATTTGTTTACTCTCTAAATAATTAATGCTCCCGTGTCTGTGCATGGTACACTTGAAGGCACTTTTATTTCTCTTTAGCAGGCAAAGTGTAATTTCAAACAGAGAAGAATATTTGACATTATCATTCCATTGTCTTTTTTCAAATGTACTCATTTTTAAAGTTAAGAAACCTCACTCAAAGCTCAAGAGCTAAAAAAATTTATTTTCCATTTGTTCTTTATATAATCCACATCATCATTTAGATGCTGATTGCTTAGCTACATGGATTTTCTTTCTCAGAACATTATGAGACCCAGCTGGTTTTATTACTCTACAGGTGATGATGTTGCAGGTTTTCTATTTTCATCTTATCAATAAAACAGTGTTGTGAAGAATAAGAGCAGATAAAATATTCAAAATGCTATTTCTGGTTTTTTTCAATTCAGATCCAGAATAAGTGTAAAAATCTGCTAATTTTTAAAATATGTCATCTATAAATTTATGAGAGTATTAATAAATTAGAGGTTTTAGGAAGCTGTAATAAACCCACATATTTTTACATGTATATTTAATGACCAAATTTTATGCAAAAAATAGAATTAACCTGTTTTAACCAATAGAATTAACCTGTTTTATTCTTCTACATAGCCAATGGAGAATAATTAGCAGCTCTATGATTTGATTCAGATCTCAGGTGGACAGGACTGTCTCTTTAAAGTCTTTCTCTTTTACTCCATTGGCATCATACCAAATCCCAACTTTTCTGATGCAGATACATTGGTATGCCCATTTTAAAGCAAAGATGGCAAGTAATGTATTAAAAAATAGTTCTGCTCCTTTTAAGGCTACTGTGAAGCCCAGCTGTGTCAGATCAGCAGATGATATACAGAGAGATGGTTAGAACATGAAGCAGTAAGTATTCTTTGGTTAAATGTTTTGTGTTTATTCTCACACTTTGATGAAGATAGTATCAAGACACTAACTCTAGAAGACTTAAAACATCAAAGATATGTTTGAATTACCATGAAAATAGACACATCATTCAAAATGTAAAGTTACTTTAAGAATGAAACTCCCATTTATCAAGTTCTTTATTAGTATTCTGTTCTTGTCAAAAACTTATTACACCCTTTTACATTAAATACTTGCAGCTATTGAATATATCATCTATATATTACCTGAATAGACCCAAAACACATAGTAACTTAAACTTTTCAAAATCAAAATATGTTATAAGATAAAAGAAAGGATGAAAAATACCAGAAAATAGCACTGCTTTTTCTGACCTGAGCCTCATGAGCTCGCTGAGAAAGCTAAATCAAGCACATGAGAGGCACAGACTGAATTATAAGGAAATGTAGTTCTGCTATGAGAAAAGCTTCAGGACACATCTATTCTGGGACAGAGTAAGCTGTCTTCCTAGGAGTTCTAGAAATGAAATATGCTCTAAAACCTCTGTAATCAAAACAAAAATGATATGATGGAGTTATACTATTTTTTAAAAAAACTCTTTTAATCTATAACTGTGCTGTTTTGCTGCCTTAGGCTATTTCAAACTGTTCTTAAATTGCTTCTTTTTAATTGGTTAGAGTTGTTGATGTCATATTCTAAATGGCAGGATCTAGGAACAAATAATGCTTTTGATTCACTGTTTATCTTCATGATAATGGGCAGACATTAACAAGAATGACTGTTACTTGTATTCAACAAATGTCTGCTTTCATTTTTATTCCTTGCAGGAAGATAAATCCAATATTTAGACAGTTGTACTCCTCTTATGGCTTTTATTTGCTCTGGGGACCAGAAGAGGAGGTTGTAATTTCCCGTTGACTATTATCTGCCATTAAGGTCCTTCTGTTACAGTATTTGCAGGTAGAAATGAAATTTGTCATGTTTGTTTGGGTTTTTTGTTTGGTATTTTTTCCCCCTTGCAGCTTGGTATTTTGAAAAATATTTATAAAGCTTCCTGTCTTTTGAATCTATTCACATGACCTGTAAAAGTCAATAAAGTACTCTACAGGAAATTAAATCACTGATAATTCCATTAAAATAAGCATTGCATTTGAGAGGAAATTCTGAAGAAGTCAGACTGTCTGCTTGCTCATGAAAACCATAATTTTGCTGAGAAAAACCCCACAAATTATCTTTAAAAATCTAAAAGTCAAATGTGCAGATTTGATCCAGTCACTCTAGACTTTTTGTAGTCAAGAGAAAAGGAACCTCCACAGAACCACCTCTCATTTAAGGAATATGAGCCTATTGGCTATAAAGCTCTCAGGGATTATAAAACAAAGTTAGACCTATAGCTTCTATGTATCTAAAATTGATGTTTATTCATGGTGTTAAATAATTTTCACACCTATAAGCAGTGACTATGGAAGATGAAGTTAGGATTCCATCATCAGAATGTACAATTTGAGGGCTGGAACCCAAGATAAGGCCTGTATTTTATTTCATATGGGACTTCTTCAGCATGAGTTAAGAGGGAAATATCTTGAGGATAAAGGCACGTATTTTCAGGATGGCAAGGCACATGGTTTGTTGAAACCTTGATATTTCAAGTGATTTTTCCTTTCTAAATCAGAAAACCACTGATCTGCTACGTAGCTTTCTAAGTTCAACATTTTTATTTCTTTAGCAAAACTTGTGTGTCTTCAGCAAGCAGAATCATAGTAAATCAGATCAGTGTTCAGAAATGGATTTGTGACCCTAGAAAAAGGACGCGTAGTTTACAGTGGGATGAGCACCCGTGCTATCTTCTATCACATGTTCAATAGATTGTGCAAGAAGTCACCAAAACAGATGTCTGTATTATAGCAAGATAGCATATTTTATATGCTCTACAAATGAGAATGAGCTTGGTAGTGCTCTCATGAGTAGAGGTAAACATAAATATTATATTTAATGTTTGGGTTTTTTTTCCTTAAAAGATCTTGTTTTACATAAATCACACTCTTTTTACCATCATGTATTTGATCAAAATTAGCTGAACTCCTGTGAGCACAAGAAAGAGATGAACAAAATGTAAAAATTATGTGAGTGTGAAAACTCGAAAGTGCTGCACTGAAGTGGCTGAAGGTGTTTCATTAGTGTAAGCTAAAGAGATACCTATTTTTTCTTCCTTGGATATTGCATTTTTAATTGAATGCTAAGGTTTTGCCTTACAGTAGAAAGTTATTTTCTTATTAAGAAGAAGGTGTACTATGGCCTCACTTGCAGAAAGAACAACCCTGCAATCCCGTCCTAAATTGAAGACTCTTTCTTAAAAGCAGAAGTATTAGTCCTCATAATGTCTGATATCTGACATAAACAGAGTTCAAGAAATTGGGTGTGATCACGTAATCTTCCACTGAAGTGGGATTTCTGAGCAAAACAAGTGAAAAAGCAGTTCTGTGAAAACTAGTTTGTAAAAACTCAAAATGGAACTTTCTTTGCCAATTCCAGTTTTTAGTATTTATTATATAAATAATATATACCGTGTGTTTGTATATATAATTTATTGTTATTATTGTTACTATTGTTATATTACGAAATATTTGGAGGTAAGCTGGAATTCCTTTTACAGGCCCTTCAAACTTATACAAATCTTCTATTTCAAAACTATTTGAAATCCATCTATTTTAAATAGATACAAATCTTTAGAGACTAGTATCTCTGAATGTCTTCCAACAGACCTGTTTAACTAAGAAAATGTTTACATGGCTGTCATAGGTGCAAACTTCAATGACATTTTTCAGGTTACATGTTTCAATCTCCACATCAGAAAATACAGCAAAGAGAGGTTTTTGTCAACTGTATTATTCCAGGAACTTTTATTTTTTTTCTGGAAGAGAAGTTAATTTCTAGGTCTTCTAATTCAAAAGGAAATAATCTGAGTCAAAGGTAAGCAGAAACCATGCTGTTTGAAACAGCTAACAACCTTAAGCCAGCCTTGATTAAAATGGAGTACTTTAACAAAGAATTAGCATCATTATTTTTTCAGATTTATTTAAAATCACTGGCACATAGAATTTGTGTTCCAGTTAAACACAAGAGCCATAGAAATAGTGCTAAGATTTTTTTCTTCCACAACTTTTTTTTCACATAAATGGATTTACTTTAACTTCAAACTGCAAGACACTTTGACCTTTGTACTTCTTAAAGTCAAGGCTAAGAAATAATTTCCTAACACATTTTGCTAAGAACCAGATTCACTGTATCAGCTTGCAGTTGCATTTATTGTTCCCCAAAACCTCTTTATTTAGCTGCCTTCATTGTTGCCAGTAGATTTTTTGAATATCTATAGCAAGCCTGAGTATCTGCAGCTGATCTTTTCTCTCTGCAGAACTGACAGACTCATAGAATGTTCTCACAAATCTGCTTTTTTTCCCAACTCTATCTACACCACTAAATACATTCATGTCAAAGGGACACATATGTATGTACAGACAAGGGAAACAAAGCCCTGTGTTCCTCTATGAGATCTGCTGACTTATACACGGAACAATGTTCCTGGACTTCTCTTTGTAATATAAACTACCATACTATAGATCAAGGAACTCCTCATAAAAACATATTTCATGATAGGTATATATTGGGTTTGTGTGGCAAGGGATTTTTTGGCTTTGTTAGGGTGTTTTTATTTTTTTTTTTTTTGTGGGGGTGGGGCAGCACTACAAGAGTGACTTCTGTGAGAAGCTGCTCAAAACTTCCACCATGCCAGACAGAGCCAATGCCAGGTGGCTCCAAGATGGACCTGCTGCTGGCCAAGGCTGAGCCCATGCGCAGCAGTGGCAGCAATAGCGAATTTAAGAAGAGGGAAAAGTTACTGTGCAGGGGCAATTGCAGCTGTAGAGAAAAGTAAGAATATGTGAGAGAAAGAACCCTGCAGACACCCAGGCCAATGAAGAAGGCAGGGAAAAGGTGTTCCAGATACTGGAGCAGAGAGTCCCCTGCAGCCTGTGGTAAAGACCATGGTGAAGCAGGATGTTCCCCTGCCACAAACCACTGAGCTATCCATGTTGCTTTGGACAGTGTCATATGAAATCAAACCAAAAAGAAAAGAAACCTTACATGCACACACACACAAGTTATGGCTTAGGATGCTAGGGTCACACAAGGGAATTTATACATACTATGTTGTGTGAATGTGGACTTTTTGAATGTGGGCTTTGAAAAAGGGACAGCACTGAGCAGTATGAACATGCAAATCTACCTAGTGCCCAGGAATGTCCAGGAATTAGCTCCTCACCCTGCTCCATTTATTTTTTAAAGAACTCTTGTAAAACCCTGGTAAGAAAACTCTCATTTTATATTTACAGGACACATAAACATTCCTGGGCTTTGGGTTTACTTTCATAAAAGATTATCACAAAATACTGCAACAAATAACACTTTTGAACACCAAAATATGGTGTAAATATTAAGTGTTGAACAGATTGTTTCCCTTTGCAAAGAGAAGGATTATATAACTTGAGAGAGCAGTGGATGCCATCCAGCCTATTATATGGCAACTTCCCTGGTAGATAGGAAGTGAACATCTGGAATATCTACAGTCTAAAAGAAAACTTCTTGGCAACTTCTTTTGACAGTTATACTTTTGATCAACAGGTTCTTCCTCTAAAATATCTTTTACACTGTACAAAATTATTCCTGTCAGAATAGGAACTTAACCCAGAGCCATTATCACAAGGGTACAGGAACAGTGACTGGAGATTATTTTGTTTGCCATAATCATTGAATATTACTGTTTACTCAGTGGTTTTGCTGATGATTGAATTTAGGGAAGTCAGAGCTGAATTTCCAAATATTTTACCATGTTTTATGTGTGTGCACAAAACCATTATTTTCCTGCAGAATTTCTTCTAAATCTTAAAACCAGACTGCTTCCCTGAGTCTGTCATGGAAACATCATTACTAAGCTATTCCAGTACAATGTATTTTATTTCAAGCATCTTATCTTCTTAATAACTTCCCTCTCTGCATGTGCATATAGTATAACTTAGTAAGTTAAATAAAAAAAAATAAAATATTACTGTCTTTAATTACAATGTATGTTGCACTTAAAAGTCTGGAAAAGAACCAATATTTGTGAGTTATTTCAACTTGAAAAGATGTTCTGTACTAACTCAACATGAGAATACACTATTCGAATCCCATTGTTTAGATGTAACATCATCAGTTTACTCTGAAACATTGTCTGATTTATAAAGAACAACATAGAAATAGGCTACAGGATGTGTGTGTTTATTGTGTTAAACTCAGTTTCTCCAAAAAGACCATCACATCTAACCAATAACATAGTCACTAAAGACAATAATATTTACAGACTGGATTCATTTTGTCTAGATCTCACCCTACTTGGTATACTGTAGGTATGATATTACAGTGACAGAGGCTGACAGTCTGCTTTTAGGGGGTTACATCTTTCCACCCTCCTCCATACCACTTCTCACCACCATAATGTGGCGCTGTATTTTCCCACTCCTTTACTTGCTAAATTGCCTACCCTACCCACGTTGTCCTCCCTCCCCCGCTCCTATTCCTGCCCACTCCCTCGGGTTCTCCCCATTGGTCCCAAAACCTCAACTCCGCCCATGTACCGCCCCTGTGCCCTGAGACCAGTAGCTCATGTGCTCTCTCCGCCCCTCATGCCCATAGAAAAACCCAGCCCCATGCCACGTGACTTTTTCTCTGCCTTGGGAACCAGCGTGTCCCCATGTGGCACTCTCTGCCTTTGGGACCATGTGAATAAAGATCCTTTGAAGCCCCCACACGGGGAGCCTTCTCACCTCCTTTATAGCCACCATGTTGCATAAACTGAGAGCTAGCCGGAGCCATGAGGGGCAGCCCGGAAGGGCTACGGGAAGTGGGACTGCTGCTCTCCTCAAGGAAGCCCCACAGTGCTCTCTGGGAAGGGTGCAGCGTGCCATACCATCACAAGAAACTACACACTGCAACACCATAATTCTGCTAAGATTCCCACTTAAAATGAAATAAAATTATTTATTTAATCTGGATAATTTACTATCATTTTATTTCCAGAGTTAAGATGATGATGAACTGAAGCAGTAAAATTTAAAAACCTCTTTAACCTGGAATGTTAAAAATATCTTCTGACATTCAAAACTAAGACAGTAGTTCACACCCTAAGCAGCAATTCAGCTTTCTGAATAATAAACACACCTGGGATAAGAGGTAACACTCAAGTCTGCCTAAAATTAACCTTGGTGCTTAGCTGCATTTGTCTGTACACTGGAGAGGTGTCTGTTATGAGGTAAGCGGTATCTACTCGTCTTTAAGTTTTGATTGTGATTCAAAGTTAGGCAACAAGCAAAGACTGACTCTAGCTAATGGTAAGAATAATTGATTAAAAGAGAAAATAGTTAGACAATCTTCTCCATGGTAGGAGAACAGATTTAATTTTGGAATTTTATCCAGTGTTCCCAAGTAGAAAAAACAGTAGCAAAAATGTACTTACATACCAAGGAAATAACTACAAAATCACAGTTTTGGTCATCACAACAAAAACTCTAAATTGTTAGCTTGAAATGGTGTTTTGAGGTTGGAGTATTTAGTTTGTTAGTTAAGTATATATGTACATATATCCATGATTGTATGAATCATCTCTGGGATTTATGCCCACAAATGGCTCACATGAAGGTAAAAGAAATTTATGGCCTGAGTGTCAGCCTCAGCCACCTCAGTCACGCTATGCTGAGATGTGGATTTCAGCGCTGCAGGGTAAGGTAAGCAGAGCAATCTTCTGACCGGTAGACTGTTAATATCGAAGGTTAGACAGCATCTGAAGTTGAGTAGAATGTGAAGTCCATGTTCCTGAGTGTCATGGTTAGACACTGGACACAATGCCAGTGCCCCATAAAAATATATTTTTTACTAATAATGGTTGTGAGATGTGATCAGGAACAGAGCAGAGCAGGCTCAAACTTAGAAATGAGAAAAAAAAAACTTTAATAATCTACATTAAAGGAAAGAAACACATAGGAAACAGAATGAAAACTATCTGAAACATTCCTCCTCCTCCCAACTTCCACCCTTCCCTTCAGTCAGACAAAACCTTGGATTTCCTGATCAGTTATCAACACTCAAATAATCAAGTCTCAGTCCATCAAAGAAGAGAGGAGTCTCTCTTGCAAACCATAGTGTCCTTCCATGTCTGGTGCTCTCACCACCATCCATGGACTGAAACTGCCCTCAGGATTCAAGGATGCTTTGCCAAGTACCACAGGCTCCATTTTTTGGGACAAACAGTCCCCCCCATTTTATAACCCCTGGGGCCGAGGGTTTCTTCTGCTCTGAAGA